>WNGS01163002.1:6839263-6901366 GCA_020271785.1 Procambarus virginalis | reverse complement strand
CCTAACACTCAGGGAAACAAAGACATTCCTGCTGGCGAGCGACTTCCTCCTGCTTCACGCACCTGTTCACTTCCCTCATCGAATAACTGCACGGGGGGTGTCGCCCAGCTCACTCTGGTTCCGAAATAGCTTTAACATGTAATGAACTCCATAAATTTTGGCGTGAGTTTGGAAAGAATGTGCCGTGGGCAGTAGTAGGGGGCATGTGCGGCTAAAGTATTGCGGGTGGCCATTTTGCGGGAGGGTGTGATCTCACCATGGCGGCTGGGTGGCCTGTAACTTATGCACCTGCGCTCTTCCTCGCCACCTCTTAGTCCTCTTACACTATATTTGTACATATTTCAATTTCACCGATTCAAATTCATCTTGGGGCGTTGTGTATGCAGGGGGTCAGGGGTTGAGAGAGGTATTGTGGTGCATGCGCGCGTGTTGGTTGTGGGAGGAGGGGGGGGGGGGTTGGCGTAAGGAGGGGGGTGGGGAGAGTGCAAGTGTGGCCCCCAGGACGAGGCAGGCCGCAGACGGGGATGTGGTGAGGCAGGAGGCAGCGGCTGGTTATACACATCCCTCCACCAGGTAGCTGCTAGCCTCACCTGCCTCTTCATCACACCTGCTCTTCACCCGACCCTCAACTTTCATAGTAAATTACACCAGTTTCATCGCATTTTTGCTACAAATTTACATACAACTGCTTCCTGATTGTTATCCTATTGCACGTGGTACACGCTCACCCTCAACACGTAAACAAATAAGTTAAAAAACAACAAATCATTAAATCCAGAGTGTTTAATTGAACGCTTATGACAAGCAACACAAGTCGTTAGTTTGAAGATAAATATTTATCCAACTTGTTTATAAATGTATTTAAATGACAATTGCTACAACTAGTACATTTTCTATAATGTTTACCACTCGAGAACATTTCGCTTTATTCACCTCAAATGGCTAGACTTTCATTGTAAAAAATCATTGATCGTGTCGGTGTAAAATGTTAAATTCTTGTAGTAAATCATCTCTTAATCTTCACCTTGCAAGAGTTAATAAATTCAGCTCTTCTAAACTGGTTTCATAAGACTTACTCTTACCCCGGGTAACGTTTTTCCCGCCACCTGCTCGACACCCTCCAATTTGTCTATATCAATCCTGTGTTATGATGACCAAAACTTAACACGGTATTCTAAAATAGTTTGTACTAACAAACTGTAGCAATGACTTAATCGACTCGAACTTGAATGATATGCCAATGAAGCCTAAAAATCGGTTTATATTACGTTGTCTGGATTCGGCCTGTTTGATTTTAAATTATTAGCAGCTATTATTTCCATACCTTTTACCATATGTACTGTTAGTACCTCTGTGGTACTCGTACAATAGCTGCCCTTCTCATTGTTGCCAATGTATATTCTTGTGCTACTTCATCAGTTAGATCTTTACTAAGTTGTCGGCGTGTACTGCTCGTGTGAGGTTGGCACTTTGTTGTTGTTCAGTGTCATTCGGCGGATCTTACACTCAACAGCATAACCCGTTATCGCTCATAAAATTGAGATTACAACCGGTTCCAACACTGGTCCTTGCGGCACGCCACTCTTCATGTCATGCAGTTCTGAGGCATTACTGGTCAGGACTACTACGTGTTGTTGCCTTCGGATACCCTGAGGAAATAAAATATATATTACATTTATATTGCCCTGTGTCTCCAGCTCTCAAGTTCAAGTAAGTTTATTGAGACAAGAAAAAAAAAATACATCTCTAAAGGGATAGAGTAGCTTAGGCTATTTGTCCAGCTCTCACCTGACTCCTAGCTCTTCTCCCCCCCCCCAGCCCCTGGCTCTCAGCTCTCCCCCCCCGCCCTGGCTCTCAGCTCTCCCCCCCCGCCCCTGGCTCCCAGCTCTCCCCCCCCGCCCCTGGCTCCCAGCTCTCCCCCCGCCCCTGGCTCCCAGCTCTCCCCCCGCCCCTGGCTCCCAGCTCTCCCCCCGCCCCTGGCTCCCAGCTCTCCCCCCGCCCCTGGCTCCCAGCTCTCCCCCCGCCCCTGGCTCCCAGCTCTCCCCCCGCCCCTGGCTCCAGCTCTCCCCCCGCCCCTGGCTCCCAGCTTCCCCTCCGCCCTGGCTCCCAGCTCTCCCCCCGCCCCTGGCTCCCAGCTCTCCCCGGCCCCTGGCTCCCAGCTCTCCCCGGCCCCTGGCTCCCAGCTCTCCCCGCCCTGGCTCCCAGCTCTCCCCCCGCCCTGGCTCCCAGCTCTCCCCCCGCCCCTGGCTCCCAGCTCTCCCCCCCCTGGCTCCCAGCTCCCCTCCGCCCCTGGCTCCAAGCTCCCCCCCCCGCCCTGGCTCCCAGCTCTCCCCCCGCCCTGGATCCACTCCAGCCTCTCCCTCCGCCCTGGCTCCAGCCTCTCCCCCCGCCCCTGGCTCCAGCTCGTCCCCCGCCCCTGGCTCCAGCTCTCCCCCCGCCCCTGGCTCCCAGCTCTCCCCCCGCCCCTGGCTCCCAGCTCTCCCCCCGCCCCTGGCTCCAGCTCTCCCTCCGCCCTGGCTCCCAGCTCTCCCTCCGCCCTGGCTCCCAGCTCTCCCTCCGCCCTGGCCCAGCTCTCCCCCCGCCCCTGGCTCCCAGCTCTCCCCCCGCCCTGGCTCCCAGCTCTCCCCGCCCCTGGCTCCCAGCTCTCCCCCCGCCCTGGCTCCCAGCTCTCCCCCGCCCCTGGCTCCCAGCTCCCCCCCCGCCCTGGCTCCCAGCTCTCCCCACCGCCCTGGCTCCCAGCTCCCCCCCGCCCTGGCTCCCAGCTCTCCCCCCGCCCTGGCTCCCAGCTCTCCCACCGCCCCTGGCTCCCAGCTCTCCCCCCGCCCCTGGCTCCCAGCTCTCCCCCGCCCCTGGCTCCCAGCTCTCCCTCTGCCCCTGGCTCCCAGCTCTCCCCCGCCCTGGTTCCCAGCTCTCCCCCGCCCCTGGCTCCCAGCTCTCCTCCGACCTGGCTCCCAGCTCTCCCCGCCCCTGGCTCCCAGCTCTCCCTCTTGCCCTGGCTCCCAGCTCTCCCTCTGCCCCTGGCTCCAGCTCTCCCCGCCCCTGGCTCCCAGCTCTCCCCCGCCCCTGGCTCCCAGCTCTCCTCCGCCCCTGGCTCCAGCTTCTCCCCCCGCCCCTGGCTCCCAGCTCTCCCCCGCCCCTGGCTCCCAGCTCTCCCTCCGCCCTGGCTCCCAGCTCTCCCTCTGCCCTGGCTCCCAGCTCTCCCTCTGCCCTTGGCTCCCAGCTCTGCCCCCCTTGGCTCCCAGCTCTGCCCCCCTTGGCCCAGCTCTGCCCCCCTTGGCTCCCAGCTCTGCCCCCCCCTTGGCTCCCAGCTCTGCCCCCCCCTTGGCTCCCAGCTCTGCCCCCCTGGCTCCCAGCTCTCCCCTCCTTGCTCCCAGCTAGATGTTTTTTTTTCCAATAATCTATTAGTTGTATTTGACAGCCCAAGATTATCTTCAACATTGTCTTTATTAGTTTACTTACTATTAGCTTGGTAGAGTTATCAACTTAATCATGTTCATGCTGACCCAAGTGTGAGGGAATCAGCAAAAATTTGAGTGTGTGGTATGCAAGAGTCCCTCAACTTATGTCACTTGAACTTTCTGCCACTTTCCTATAGGACGGGTATGGGGCAATTAGATAAAATTAGGTGCTAAGGAAAAAAGTTTCTAACTCTTAATTTGGCCATGGTAGGCCTGAAAGGTGAATTTACTGAGTGCAATCCTCCCGTTTCCAAAAATTAATACAATACTTGCCAAATTTTAGTCAGTATAATATGGATGTGGCTGTTCTAAAACAAAAAATTTAAGTCATTCAAATTACCTGGAGTTTATGTGAAGACGGTTCCAGGAGTAGTTCTAATTCCCAAACCTGGTGCCCTTCCACTTGGAACTGGATGGTAGAGCAATGGTCACTCTTTTTGCACATCCGCATTCAGTGCTCGACAGTCAAAGTGGTTGGGCAATTTCTTCTCTCTGCCCTATCCTAATCCTTATCCCCTTATTCCAAGTGCAATATAGTTGTAATAGCTTATTGCTTTCTTCTGATAATTATCTACCAAGCTTGACTTGTGATAACTTTGTCCAACAAGTTGTTTGGAGTGGGCTGCAGGCCCACATATCTACTACACCGGCTGGTCTGCCACTTTTTGTAGAAATGTATATAATGGTTTCTTGAAAATGCCCACATTTGTTCCGGCAATACTGTGTTTCTTATGCTTGCTGGGAGAGTATTAAACAACAGTGGACTTTTGTTCGTATGGAGCTCGTCGATTGTGCCTATGGTACCTCTACTCCTCACTGGTTCTATTCTGCTTTTTCTTCTGTATCTTTCACTCTATTATATAATTCTAGATATTGTTCTAGATCTATATACTGTATCTAGTAATTCTAGACATATATGATCTGGTATATTAAAATTTTACTGTGCAAATTTAGGACCTGGCTTTCCTGTATCTTCGATGGACAGTATGTATTATTTTACACCTCTCTTGCCTCCTCTCCAGAGTACATCGAGAGTTTTGAGATGGTCTCAATAATTTAGGTGCTTTATCATGTCTGTGTGTGCTGTATATATTCTCTGCATTAATATACAGTATATATATACATATGAAGATTAATAATAAGAATAATAATAGCAAAATAATAACAGTACTGAATAATATTATTTAGGCAAGAGTACATCCATAAAAATTATACTTATGAATCCTCCCCTGTTTATGTACTGTAACACAAGTACAGTGCCTAAAACCACTAATACACTACAAATAAAGTACAAATTCATATTTGCCAAACATTAGACATGCCCACTTCCCATCAGTGCCTCCCTTACCCTTGCCCCCCCAAGGAAATTAAAATTAAATATAACACTGAATAATGGTGCATATCCGACCCTCATAGCTTGGCAGGGCAAGACGAGAGCAGGTGTCGCATTAACGATTCTTCCAAAGCTTATCAAGGCAGGGCCACTCTGTCCTCAGAGATCTTTGACGATACCAGGCCCACCAAACGTTTGCAATTGTGTGCAATTGCCATATATCTTGGTCACAGGTGTGGTCCTTGGAAGTGCTCACAGGTGTTCTCCACTGCTGAAGGGTTAAGTACTGCTTGCATATGTATCTATGTCTGGCTTCAGAGACAAACATTAGTTAAATTGTAAGTTATTTAAGGTTAGTAATAAGTATAGGGAGTTAGTCGATTAAGTTATCCACAGATGTTTAAATTGACTCGGAGTGGTACAAAAGTAGAATTTTTAGTTAAGGTACTAATAGTAAATACGTATGTGTAATTGTGAATTATATTTTACTCCTTAGCTTTTTCCTAACCTCTTTATCCTCATTTTAAATATGCAGGGGAAACAGATCAGTTATTATAAGTATTCCATCAGAATTAATTAAAGTAAATGTGTACACTTACTCAGATATTCTCATTATAGTGTTTTACTGTAAGGAAGACTGAGAAGATTGGATAATTTATGTATTAAATACACTGGGAAAATAGGTTGGGTAATGATTATTGTAGTGTTATTAATTGCAGACAATCATATCATCTGATTTTTCCATATTATAGCTCTGCTCTAAGTTCTAAATAAATTTAAGTTCTTCTTGCTTATTGGGAGCAGAAGACGTTAACAGTTTATTTGTTGTTGCAGTGTAAGAGGAGCTCAGAGTGTGAGTTCGTGTCACGGCTGGAGAAGACCTATTATGATACGCTGCAAAGTCGCCGCTTCAGGGGACGCTACCTGGCCATTTCTACCAGTGGTCGCATCAAGCGTGCGCGGCCTGTAGAGGGCCACCTGGGCAAAGAAAACTTCTTCCTTTTCCGCTGGACACAACTGCAGGAGGCGCAGCGCATCATCAATAGATACCAGGAGCGATTGGTAGGCCAGCCACCGCAGCGCTGTGCTGGCTACAACGAGTACAACATGACAACAGCAGGTAGTGGTGGTACTGGTGTGGCCACTCAGGCTTCTACGGTAGTGCCTGCAGCATACCCTTCCACTACTACTACCACCACCACCACCACAACTACAACTACTACTCCCCAACCTGCCAAAAGACCATGTCGCATTATCAAAGGTAGAAAAAGATGTGAATTGTGTAGAATTGTTAAAGGGAGAAAGAAGTGCAGAAAAAGGCCAAAGAGGTGTAAGAATAAAAAATGTAGAGAAAGAAGAAAACAAAGTAAAGACAGACGTAGACGAAAGCAAAGGAGAGAACAAAACAACCGGGAAGTAAACACAACTGTCATAGTAGACAGACAGGTTCCAAACAGACGCAAAGTGGAGGTGGCAGGGGCAGGAAAGGTGCGACCTCGTCAACGTCACAGACCTTCCCCCAGACCACCACAACGCACCCGGTACACTGCTGTCACAGTGGCTCCTCATGCCAGGCGTCCCCGCAATCATCGCCGTCGCCCTACACCACCACTCCTCACAGTCACACCCACACAGGCCACCATGGTACCCAACAGATCACAGTGGCCTGTGTTTGTGACACCACGCCCAGAGTGGCCCTTTCTCCCTGCGCCCTCGTCCGCACGCCCGTACCGTGTCCGCCATGCCCACGATGCGAGGCGGCGACGGCCACGGGGGCACCTCAACCCTCCCACCTCAATTGATGCTTAGTGTATATACTTCAGCCATACCATTTGTCATGTATATAATCGTAAATAATATCTGTAAATATATAGAATTTCAACGTATGAACAAGGTCCAAAGGAAGGGGACTTAATTTATTTGATTCTTATTTATTGTTCAATGTTAAATTGTTTCCCCTGGAATCAAAGGTCGACCATAATGTATGCGCTTGTCAATCTTAGTCATGTGTGAGGATGATGGGAGTGGGAGATGCTCGTCAAGTGCAGGGTGTCCCACCAGCCGAGAGAATGGTGCTACCTGATCCTACCGTGTGCCATACACAAGCCATATTGCAACTCCTGATAGAAAATTGGAATAAAATCAACATATCGGTGCCCTAGGTCAGTTATTTGACTCATGTGAACTAACATGTTGGTTTGAAAATGTGTGCCATATTAGAAACTATCTTTGCGATAGGATTGGGAATGTGTAGCAGACAGACTGATTACCAGGTGTTCCTGTTACAAGACTTAACTGATAATAAAGAGCTATTAGAAAAATGTAATATTTTATAAATGTCTTTTACAGGACAGAATTATATTTCCATTTGTAATGGAGGTTATTTAGTCAACAAATTTAAGAAGTATTGGTTGTCAATCGGTGCTGCAGGCTGTTCCTCGCTTCGTTACAAGTTGTGGAAGACCTGCTAAAATTCTGCTCACAAGAGCCCCACACAGGTTTCTCCCACACTGAGGTGACAAGTGGCAGCACTGAGGTATGATGGTGAGGCGCATCAATAGATGTCCTGGGCTTTGTCCCTACAAACCTCACTGCACCTACATAAGTTGAGACCTGCCACACTTCTGCTAGTCATGGTCTGTCCAGCACTGTCAGTTGAAAGTCACACCATCACAGGAGGGACAACCTGCAGCTCTGATAAGACCAAGCCTCCTTGTATCTTCTGTTGCTCACAACACGCCCTGCAGGGTAACTGTCGTGTTACTCTTGTCTAGGGTTGTGTGGTTTGGAGGCTATTTTGCTCACTTGGCATTTGTACCACGCCTGATGAGGGCGCTCACACCAGGCCTATGGTGCCTTGGGCCTGCCTCACCCAGGGACCAATAGTGTGGCTGATAGCGAAGAGCGGATATGAATCGCTCAACATGTTAATTATTCAAAGTTTCATCAGATGGTTGGTCACATGAACCTGAAGCAGGGTGTGCCCCATTGTGGATTGTGTAATGGGTCAGCACCAAGCACTAGCCAGACCATCCTCACCACCTACACAGCCAACAGGTACTGGTGTCGTCGCTCACAGGCACAGCCAAGCCAATGTAGAGGCTTGCTGGTGCCTGTATCCATCCAGGCTGACCCTCCTCCAGTCTAGTCACAAATGTCTTCTGAGGGTCAGCCCGGACCAGCATGAACGTCAGCTGCTCCCCCACTCCACTATCCCTGCTGTACTACTGTTCTTGTACTCAATTTTCTGTTACATTTAGAATACTCAGCAATATAAATAAAGCTGGGTTAATACTCCAAAGTAATTTAAATTACCAGTTACATTCTGAATAATTAGAGTAATATCTTGGTTCAGATTCAGGCCAATGTACACAGTTTGCTGTGGATTCCCCTAAATTTTTATTGCAACAGAGGACTGAATCTTTTAGTTTTAAGCTAAACAAAATTGCAATACAATTAATTCATAGCTAAATATCAATGCAGGCTTTTCTTGTCATCCTTTCAGATGACTCTCTTCTTACCTGTCACCATTAACACCTCACTAAGGCTATACAGTATTCTTATAACTCAATAAATGAACTTTCATTTCAATCTACAAATTCAAAATTAATGTTCTTGATTTAAAATAAATAATTTCTGTCATGAAGTTTCAATCCTTTTAAAATATACATTTTTTCCATGTTTCTTACCTTTTCTTCAGTAAAAGCTAGTCTAGACCTCTTCTACCAGGTCCCATCTATTTTTGCCATTCCCTGTGTGGTTCTCACACTTGTCTGTTTGGTCTCTGTTGTATAATTGAAACTGTAGTTACCATCATCCCAAAAATGTTGCCAACCCAGGCATCAGTGTTAAGAAGTATGTATAGTGCTGCAGTGCCACCGCTGTCAAGCAGCAGCAGCAGCAGCAGGGCAGTGGAGTGAGGTCTGCATGCAACACATGTCACCTAATACTGTATTATTCAAAATTATCACATCATAACTAACACCATACACCACTTCCACTTAATGGTTAGACTAATTCCTCTCTATGAAAATTACTTGGATATTTACCTTGAACATTTTTTGTGAAAATTTTGAAAATTGATTATTTATAGAAATGTACAGTTGTCATCTTGTATGTTAAATTAACTCAAACTTGTTAATGTGCAATTAAAATACTGAGATTATATATATTATTATTTTTATTTTGAAAGTAATATTTAGTCTAAAAATGCATTTGTTGCTATCAGGAGTAATAACAAAGCCCAGAGCAAATGAATTTTGGGTATTGAAGTGAAAAAATGTCCACATTTGCACCCATAAGAATGTTCCCCACATGCAAAAACACATGCACGTACACGTACGTACGTACACACACACACACACACACACACACACACAGTGATACCTCTGTACTTAAACTTGATTTATTCCAGAAGGCTATTAGTGTCGTTCTGTTTCAGACCCCAAAAATGTATTTATATAGGCATTTTTACTTGAATTTAACTCAAAATTTTGAAGCCTAGCATGCATAAATCATACAAAAACCTAAACACAATGAATAAATGCAAATTTATTCTCACTTTACCTGTAATTATGAGAGTTGATGGCATATGTGGAAGGTGATGAGGAAGAGGCGGAGCGATGCTTGGCTGGGGAGTCAAAATATCCAGTGATACTGTATTTGCTTTTGCCTGTGTTTTAAAATGTTTCTAAAGCAAAACCTTGCATTGTCATTTAACAAGTTTATAACACAGTTTGCCACAGCTAGGGATATCCTCCCTTCCCTCCTCCTCCTTTGAAGACAATTCCTCGGCGGCCGTTTGTTGTGACATTTGTATGGCTGAGCAAACGGTTGACTACAAGCATATTTTTCTCAACTGTTCGAGTGCCGAATTGTTAAAGTTCAGAGCCATTCGAGTGCTGAGGTATCTCTCCTTATCTCTTTATATCTATCTTTATATTTCTATATCTTTCTCAATAAATATTACTATATATACAGTGATATTATATTTATTTCTCTACATACCGTCAGTAGTTTCAAAGTGTCATATGACGGAGTACTGGGAAGTTGG
Organism: Procambarus virginalis; assembly: GCA_020271785.1. NCBI lineage: Eukaryota > Metazoa > Arthropoda > Malacostraca > Decapoda > Cambaridae > Procambarus > Procambarus virginalis. The sequence continues at coordinate 6,891,522 of WNGS01163002.1, read as the reverse complement.
GACATCACGAGCATAGTTCTCATTCTGTAACTTCACTTAGGTAATTACACATGCACACACATACACACTTGCTATACATATGTGTATGTACTCAAAAAATAATATTTGATACAGTATGAAAGTTGTGGAGGCATTAACACCCAATCAGTTGGCGTTCCCCATTTTGAATTTACTTGCTAATGTGCATGTAGATATGTCTGATAATGGTAAATAAAAGGTATTTTTATCATAATAGCTCTATCTTTTACCTGGTAATACATTATATCATATTATTGTACTTAAAGACTAGGGCTAACATTTTTATCATCATTAAGATAACTAGTTAATTTCTTAGTGACATGCTAACTCTTCAATGTAATGATTCAAGAGAGCCTCATATGGTTGGGTTTTTGTAACATTATTGTTTGTTACTTAATTCTTGTACTTTGATATTGTAATAATTAGTGGATTTTTACTTGTCTATAATCAGTGCTATTGATTTGCAGGTCTGTAAAGTTTTAAATGAACTAAACTTAGCATTCATTGTGCATGTTCAAGAGTAATGCAAGGTAATAATACTAAGATGAGCTATGTAAAACTGACTTAACACCAGTTTATTGATGTAGATATGGTAGCATTGACAGCATGAGACTACCCTCATGTTGACCTAGCTCAAAGAGGAGATGTGCAGTCCAGGGTGGTGAAAATGAAGTACTGTATAAAGAGAAAAAATAAGTTTCAGCATGTTGGTCCTGAGAGCTGGTTAGAAGCCAAATGTTTATAGTGTGGCCCTGGATGCAGCAACAAGGTAAGCTCCATACAGTATTTGACAGGTTTTGCCTAACATTCCAAAATGTATACAGTACTGTATATATATTTGTATACTGGTCAGTTTTCTCTAATGCCTATGTAAGTTTGTATTACATATGCTATTTTGATCATAACCAAAGAGCTGAAACTGAACCCCCTGCAACCACAAATAGGTGAGTACAAACAATATCCATAAATTATGATTTTCCGATTTGTATTTCACCTCTTTCCATGCGAGTTTAGTTCATTTATTATGCACCCCATAATCTTGTGGGCGGTAGAGGAAAGGGTTACAGAGGCACATAATGGGCTCAGGAACTAACCTCCACAAGTCAATTAGCTACAATCTTTAGTTACAAAATTCAATACACATCGTCACATCAACAATGGGCTCAAGACCAACCACAAATAGTCTCTAAGCTAAGCAACTGACATGGAGAGAGTGTCACAATTGATGTTTATCCTGCACACCGTCCCCCCCCCCCTCCAGTGGGCAGCGGTGGATACGTTACAAACACTTAGTTACTCCTAGTTAGCAAACTGGGAAGATTTCTGGTAACAGATCATTTTGAATTAAATATTTATACATATCTTTAACATTTGTTATAGAATTGTCTCTTAATTCACATGCAGTATCTTTTCACACCTCATCACATAGTGTCGGAGGGTGTGGGAATAATTTTGTTGAGTTTACATTTAGTCAGGTCTACATCATGAAATGATGAAATTGAAAATCATCATGAAATGATGAAATTTAATGAAAATTCCCAGAGATACTTATAGACCGAGTCTAAGCTGAGCAGTAGCAACATCTAGGAGTCTGCTGATTTTATTGAATGATCCAAAGATGTGTCTTATCTTTTCATGCAATTTTTATTCCCAACTCATTTTTTCCTATTTTCTGTACTATTGCAATCCATACAAACATGTTGTCCACAATCCTTATTAGACTAATGCCTCTAACTCTTACTATCTACACCCTTATTTGTATATAAAAGAGCAATCACAGTTTCTTCCAAGAAATCTGGCACACTACTACTTTCCCATGCTCTGGCAAGGTCTTTGCTCATTTCATTACCCATTCTCTACTGATTTTAATTATTTCTTCATATCACTGATAAAAATAATTATTCAGAAATGGTTATAAAATATTATGGATAAAGTAGACTATACAGTTGTACATCCTTGACTCAATTGAGAACAATCCTGGGCAGGGCAGAAATTTTAAATTTTGGGCATATTTTCTTTTCCCCTGATGCCTCTGTTCACCTAGCAGTAAAGTTAGTACCCAGGAGTTAGACAACTGTCCCTGATAACTGGAATTTGAATTATACCATAAGACGTTTAAAATTAGAAAACAACCATTAATTGGCAATTTTAAACCAGTAACACACACTTCTTAAGTCTAGGTATCGCATCCAATTAAGCTTATACATACTTAATGCAGTACTTGTCAATATGCAATACAACATTACTTTTTCTTCCAGGTAATATATGGAATGTGTGACTAGAAAGTAATGTATGACTAGAAATGAGAGGAAATATTTTAAATTAAGAATATCAGTTTGTTGCCAGCATACAAACACTGAGATACCTACAAGAGATTACAGCCTACAAGAGATTACAGTACTCTTACTTTTATGCCTAAGTTCATACACTTTCTGCATGAACAACAAGGGGTTTCCATCAGTAAATCTCTTCTCCGTTTGAAGGATCTATGTTATCAAGAATAGAGCCAAGCCAGCTTGACGCCACTCGTAGTGAGGTGAAGGACAAGGCAGATCAATGCTGCCGACCAACTGCTCGCGGTCAGAGGCAGAATACACAGGAACTGACAGTAGCTCTTCATGATACATTCTAGTTCCCAAATCCTGTAAATTAAATACCAGTAAGTATATGATTACAGTACAAGAGTTGAAAGATGGAAAATTTCATGTGTATGTGCACACCTGTCAGTCATGAGGGGAGGCAGCAATTTGTGTATACAGTACTGTACTGAACAAGTATTTATCCTGTGTATGCCTAGCTGAATTGCCAGTGGGATCTTATTTGAATAGTTTATATCTTTTGGGCAGTGCCCCCTCTTCCCCATGTGTCAAATAATATGTAGTACAAATTATTTTCAATGTGATTTGCACACAATTTTTAATATAGTACACATACACAAACAAACACTTTACTTATTTTAAAAATACTATACAGTAGTACCTCCAAAACCTATTCTGTGGATAACTCTCGGAGAGTTATCCACAGAAAAGAAAGTGGCCACCAAAACAAAGGAGCCGTGACCGATGCAATAGAGCCGAAAACACGCCAGCAAATGTGGGAAGGAAGCAGACTCGAGGGACGAAAAACCCCGCCCAGAAGCAGAAAACCCAGGCAGGGGGCAAACAGCCCCAAAACTGCAAGTGGGCATCTTCCAGAGACCCGGGAACCTGCAACAGAGGCCCCAGGACTGAGCCGCTGTCCACACCCTCTGCCCTTAAAGAAAAGGAAGAGTCCAAGGGAAAGGTAGCAAAGATGGGCCGCTGGTAAGATCCAGAAGCCTTGGCAGGAGGAACAGGCTCGAAAACCTCCGTCCCCAACCCAAACAGGGCACACCCCGAAGCCACCCGAGTCTCGACACCAACTAAACCCCGCCCTGACCCCGAAACCCGCAGACGGTCAGGAGCCGGGAACAAGGAGGGAAAGGGGTGAACAGCATCTAATCAAAATGGGGCGGCCCCAGGGCATCTGGGTGGAAAACCAAACTAGCGCATTGCAGCAACCTAAACCCAGCATGCCTGTACTCTGAACAGTAATGGCATCAGGAGAGTACAGGAGAACAAGCAGAGAACACCTCTAGCAAGACTCTGGGTCAAGGTGTCAGTGACCCAACAGGCAGCATGACGGAGGTAAAAGTGGCAACTGTCACCCTGAGACAAGGGCACAGCACCCATCGAACCCGCACAAGATGGAATGGAACCCGGAAGACACATTCAATGGTCCACCGAGCCCTGACAGGGTTTTCCAGGGGCCCGTAGGCTGACTGCTACGGGAAGCCCGAATTAAGGTGTTGCTACCCGGTTAAGCACCCAAACTAACAAGCGGGGATGCAACATTGAAAACCCCTGCGACGTGTACAATCACGGGGGCCTAGCACAGGGTCCACCAAACACTACCAGTGGAACTACGTATAGCCACACACTAGGCAGACCCCTACCAGGCAAATTAAAATAAAAACAAGAGAAAACCCCCGCAAAAGTACACCATTCCCAGAAGCAACAGAAACCGGTCACTGTGTAGGTGGCAGGCTGCGCAATACCTTGATACCCTAACCAGCACAATACCAGTCCCTACCCAAGGCCAAACAAGGGCCCCAAGCCCCAGCTGGCCCCAAGGGGGAGACAAAAGCCAAGCAGCAAGAACCTCTACAAGAATGGTTCTCGAACGTCCCAGAGAAGATAAACCTGTCACACAGGGGCAGTACTGTACTCATAAGCTCTTAAGCTGCTAGGGAAGGAAACCCCTAAGCGCATGAAGCCCTGGCACTGATGGGGAACACCTGGCCACCGCACAACATAAAAACACAGCAGTGAACGCCATGAAAGCAAACACCGCCTAGGAAACTGAAACCAGAGAAGCATCTGTCCCGGTTGACATTAGCTTACGAACTGGTGCTAGGCAGCCGGCACGGTGAGGTCTGGGCCCCCCCTCTCGGGGCGGGGAGGGCTACACGGACGACAGCGCGGCAGTAAAGTGTGATGTTTGCTTGTTTCCTTGGGATTGTAGGGAGTTTCTACCTCTGTTCGGTTTTTTGTTTTAGTTTCTTACTAAGTGCGGTTTGTTTTGTTATGCCTACCTTTCTGGGTGCCTAACCCGGGTCGATGGCAGATAAGGAAAACCCCCAACCACAAAGGGGTTTTCCAGGGCCATTGCTCCCTGAAACCTCTCTGAAAGGGCTAGGTTCTGGCACTGGTCCCTGGTAGGTCTGAACTCCATAGCTAATGTCCCGGTCTAATATAACATACATTAACCCGATAAGCTCCAGGGAGCCGTAGGGGCTCCCCACAGAAAAAAGTTTTTCTATCTCACATGTCATCATATGAATCATTTAAAATTACATCCCTTTTCTTCCATTCAAACTTGAGTTTCATAAGGACAAACCTTGATCTAGTCCCCAAGGATGAACCTTGATCTATTCCCCAAGGACAAACCTTGATCTATTCCCCAAGGACAAACCTTGATCTATTCCACGCCAAATTATTCATTACCTATATATCTCAAACAGAAATTTCAATGGTCTCACTTTCTTGCACCTTCCTCTGAGAAACCTAACATACCAAACTTCAGGTTTTGTTCTTTATCAATTCCTCTGACATTCCACACATAAGCCTTCATGTAGAATGCATTTTAGAAGACGAGTTTACAGCCCAATTTCATTCCTTGCTCTTGTTTGCATGGAATGCATTGTATGGTTATTATTTTGCCAAACATTATTTGGCAGTAGGGTTGCTACATTCCTATATCACATACAAATTCTAATAAGTCGCTCAACTTTTCCCAAATGTCACTAATAACACCAGCGATTATATATATATATATATATATATAATATATATATATATATATATATATATATATATATATATATAATACCTAGAAGGGGTACCACCACTGGTGCAAGTGTAGAGACCCATAGCCTCGAAGAAGAAATTATTTATTATATATATATATATATATATATATATATATATATATATATATATATATATATATATATATATAAATAAAATGTTTAACATTTTCTTTATGAACAACAGCTGTATTCTTAAACAAATATATTCTTGCCCACCTTTGGCATCCATGCTACTGTGCACAATGGAGCAACAGCAATGCTCGGAGAATCATGGGTGTTGTGCATCAATCGGGAGCCATCAAAAGTAGCTCCCTCCATTTGAAGTCCACACCACTTCATGCCAACCTTAGCATCAGGAATCCCACCACGTGACCAAGAGGTAACAAATTCCAGATTGTCCATGGAAGTTCCATATTCCCTGTAAATTACAGAAACATTTAAAGTGGAAATACTTTTAAAAACATCCTATACTGCATAATGTTTGTGAATAAGCTTTTCAGAAAAGAATGTCAATCTTTCTCAGACCTTGCAGTCTGCTGGCGAAGAGCATTTAAGAATGTAGCTGGATGTAGGAGCTCGGAGAGATCAAGTGCTTCTTTGAGAAGACTGTTCTGGTCACTTTTAGCTACCCATTTTCCAATTCCCAGTGCTCGTCTTATAAGACTCCTTAAATAATCTAGTGGGTCCTCTGGTCCCTCCCATAGCTTCTGCCAACTGCCAGGAGTCTGCAAAAGTACAGTATTGCAAAGCATATTACCTAAATGTTTATATTGGGCTCATGGTAACCAAGAGGTTTTATAATATAGCACACTTTGAACAAGCAGCTACAATACCAAAATACAATAGAGACTAATGTTGTTAATAAGGTTTAAAAATCATAGGTGACATTCTTCACAAGAATAGATATTTTATAATGCATATAATGAAATGCCCCTTTCTGGGGGGGGGGGGGTGGCTCCTCAGTGCTTCCAAAGAGCTTATGCACTGGTACCCCCAGGGCCAAAACCATCTCACTAGGTGTATATGACTATCTCATGCCCTATGATTATCACATGGCATTCTGGAAGCAGGTATCAGAATCCTGCCCAACCGAATGTGGGACACAGACTCAAACACTCAAATATTTGGTATGAATAAATGCCAAACAAAACTTAAAAACCATCCAAAGTAACTAAAATACCACAACAATGCTTTCCCTTCCCGCCACCAGATAACAACACTAGTCAATCTGGGTTCTAGTTGAGCAAAATGTGAAGTGAACAAAGCTTGGCTACCTCCTGTTGACATTTAGGTGCTGGCATCTGACATGAGTTGGCAAAGTAATCCAGCTAACACTTAACCGAGCACTCCTTGGTGGCATTTTTGACACTTGAGCAGCAGTTTGGCTTTGAGTGTAGATGTATGAAGTTCTGGAGGTCATAGTCCTCTCCAGTATTTTCCTTGTTCGTGTATAACTTGGCAGGGAATTTAAAATGGTTTCTGCTACACAAGAGCTGAATGTAAACCTTTACTATACATAGCGTACACTCTTATTGTCATTAATGAGAAAAGCAGGACATTGATTGAGTGACTTCTTTTGATAGGAGTTTTTTTTACTTGTATTCTATGCTTTATTTTTATTTTACTTAATTTACTAATTTACATATTTGATTACTGCAATTGGTAGCACTTATATTAAGTAAGTAAAAGTAAATACTGTAGATTTAAATTATAAAAAACTATGGTTATCCAATGAAGGGTGTAACCTAACAAAAACAAAAAAAATGCATAGTAAACCCAGAGATGCCAAATACACTTTGTAATACAGTTACAAATCCACTTCTTGGAAAAGCATTCCATACAGTGACTGGTGTGACAATTAATTGTTCTATGTAGAAGTTGTGAATTATGATGAGTTTTACAACAAAGGTGAATGTACTGCTAGAAGCCCTTACCAACCTCACATGTGTGAAGAGGTGGAGCAGTGATATTCCATTACAGCATTTGCCCTTAATTTATTTATAGAAAAAGAGTGATGTCTTGGCACAAGTGGAAAGATGAGAAAGTGTTGTAATTCTTTTATATATTTTCCATTTTGTTTTGGATAGTATCAAATTGGCTGAATTCCATCCTACCATACCAAGCCCACAGATGTAAGAATAATTCAGTCTGCATGAATACATAACTTTCATTAGATTGCTATGTTCTAAAGAGGACTTCAGCAAATACATAATATGACATTCCAAAAGGATTTACCAAGCTTCAACACTGACCTCCTGTCTCAAAAGAGAATCTGCAAGTTCCTGGACACTTGTGGTAAGCAAAAGTGTTCCACGAATAACTTTTGAGAGCTGGGCTAGTGAACGGTGGACTGTTTGGACGATGCCGATCACAGAATAATATTCCAGCTGTATGAATGCTCTAACTGGAGATTCTGATGATGAACCTGGTGCAGCAACTTTAGCTTGAATAAGATTAGCACCCTGTGGAAATAATAACACACAATTGGCATGTAAAAATACAGAATATGACATTTTGTACAAATTCCATTAATTTTGAAACAATGCAGACACTGTACCTGATTTAATTTTTTCCACAAGTTCAGCACTGGTGACAACTGAGAGTGCCACTTTTCACGGTCAAAACGGCTTGCAAGCTCGGGGGACCTCATCAACACTATAATGAAAGAAATTGAGTCTGTCACAAATATACATTTTTATCCATGGGGGGGGGGGGGGATTAGAAAGATGTATAAACGTGTACAAAATTATGGGAGCAAATTGTTTAATGGAAAACAAATAGTGATCATAGTTCTAGATGATAGTTGTGTTTGTGTGCATATCTATGCCTACATATCTATCACCACCACATTGCAATGTGGAGCCCATATTCAAAGAGACAGGTATGAGACCTTCAACTACAGATTTGTGTCACTGACTTGTATACCTTGCAAAAAAATGGAGAAAATAATAGGAAAAAGGCCACTGGAACTACTGGAGAAAATTAACTTTGTACTTGACTTCTATGACAAGGTCACCAAGACTTGTAGGTCACCAAGATTTGCCAGGAGATAGAGAAGAATGGGTGGATAACATCTTCCTAAATTTCTAAAAAGTATTTGACACTGACACAAAGGACTGATACATGATTTGTAAAAGCAGGCTAGTGTAAATGGGAAGGTACTGTACTGCATTGGATTAGAATATGACAAATATGAAACAAAGGGTTGTACTGAGAGACAGAGTGATTGTGGACCACTACTATTCCTGATTTATGTACATAACATTCTGGAGGAGGTAAGATTCTGCATGTCAATGTTTGCAGACAATGCTAAACTGATGGGAAAGATAAGAATGGAAGAAAACTGCATAATGATACTCTAGAACTTGAACAGGGTACAGGAATAGCCAAATAAATGCCTAATGGAGTTTAATCCCATAAATTTTAAAAGTAAAAGTTGTGAGAAGGAAGAGGAGACTAGAAGAATAGTACAGTTTGATTGAGGAAGTTGAACGAGGGGAAAAGGACCTGAAATTAGATGTAATGTCAACCTCAACACAAGCAGCACACACTAACAGAATAACATCAGCTGTGTATTCAAAACTATAAAATACTGCATAAGGATGACATTAAAGAACTTGACCAGGGGATCCTTCAGAATATTATACAGTGTATGGTGGACCAGTCCTGGAGTACACAGCTCTGCAATAGAACCCACAGCTGGTAAAGCAAGAGAAGGAAAAAGTGAGTGTTCACAAATTTATTACAATGCAAGTATCAGGTAAATGAGCTATGAAGACAGGCTAGGTGAATTAAAACTAATAATATTGGAAGAGAGGTGTCAAGAGGCAATATAATCACAACATACATGATAGTAAAGGGAACAGACAGTTTATAGAGACAGTCTTTTTTTTCCCAGCGAGGGGCAACACAGCAAGGGGAGCACAGATAGAAGTTGGAAACACACAAGCCAGAGAAATACTGTATTAAGGGCATGCTCATATGTAGTGAGTGAGAATGAAGTGAATTGTATTATGAAGTGAAATGAGCTTGAAGCAAAGTGATGTAAGCAATCACTCTTTACAACTCCAAGAGCAAGTATGACACAAGTATGAGAGAATACTGGAGAGTTGGGAAGTATAAATGCAACAAGTAAAACAGTTATGATGCAGGACTCTAGAACTGGTTCTTGCTCCTCTTGGACACAACTAGGTAAACATTACATACTCTAGCAGTTCAGAGAATCAGCACCATGTTTCAGCAAAATCCACACCCACACCCATGTAGGTGTGAAGGCCTTCCCACTAGTTGTCATATAAAAATTGTTGAATAAGTGTCTCCCTCTTAAAATTATTCTGCCTAGTCTTATTCCTTATTACTTTTCATGGCTATTTACATTTAATCCTGAAGTCCTCACATACTTGCCCACTACATATGTCCATCGTTATCTTAATATTCTACTTCTCTTACTCTCAAATTCACTTGAATATACCCCCCCTTCACCCACTCTCATTATCCATTATTTCAATATGACCAAACCATCTCGATACAATCTCCTTGCTCTTATTATTTGCCGACTTTTTAACTTGCTGTACAATTATTACAGATTTATAGGCACATCATCCATTTACCATTGAGTCTTGTCTTACACAGCACTGGCATGTGATCAGAAAACTCCCATCTGTTTGTATCGCATACATACTGTAATGTGTTTCATTCCACAAGTAGGCTAATGAAGTAAACTCCTTTCCCATTGTTTCATTATTTGTATAATGCCATATACATATACTCAGTATACAGTATACATATATACAGTAAATAATAAATTAAACCACTTTATGGTACAAGAAAGTGCTTGAGAATATACAGTAATATAAATAACTAAATGAAAAGGGAACTTAATAACCTACCCTTTAGCTGAGCAATAACCTGTGAACTGACAATACGCTGCCAAGATCTTTCAATATTTGCTGGAAGACCAAAGTAGCTGGATCATCCTCTTCTGGTAGGCTTCTAATAAGGGCAGTGAAGTCCTGTGAATAGTTAGCAAGTAACCATAATGATAATTATACTGAGTACTGTATTTTTGCAATCAAATTTAATTTTTTTAATTGCATGAAAACTTTTTTTTTCTTCAAAATAAATGTATTACCTGATAATTAACAGTAGTTGGCAGAGTCATATTTGGGCCAGCTGGTTTTGAGAAAGTTTGCGTCCACCAATCACATCACTGGTGAAGAATGTGTAGAGGTAGGCAGTAAGAATTCGCAAATCCCACACATTGTCTATACGTCCGCCGTAGATTGCATTTTCAAACAAGCCATGAATAAAGTTCCATTTGATATCACCAGTTTCTGCAAAATATGAATTATACATGTATTGCACTACAGCACATGAATGCTGGGGACAACTCAGAGTGGGGCTCTTGTATTATGAAACCAGGTGTTGAGTGAATATGAAAAGCAATTTTCTCAGCATGACATTCAGATGACCCATTGAACAGATTCATGACAGGCAGAAAAGGGTGCCATTCTGCACAGATGCAGCAGCAATAAGTTGAAATATTTTGAGAGCTAATAGTGTTAGGTACAAGGCCTGACGCCAGAGTGGACAGTGCTTGGGATTCGTGGTCCTGAGGTTCTGGGTTCGATCCCCGGCGGAGGCAGAAACAAATGAGCAGGGTTTCTTTCACCCTGATGCACCTGTTCACATAGCAGTAAATAGGTACCTGGGAGTTACAGTTGCTACGCGCTGCTTCCTAAGGATATGTAACAAAAAGGATGCCTGGTCGAGGCCGGGCCGCAGGGACGCAAAGCCCTGAAATCATCTCAAGGTAACCTCAAGGAGGAAACACAGGGTCCTACCTGTGTTAAGCGACTCAATAGAACAGCTATTAAAAAAAAACACCAGAGAGCAAGACCTGCAAGATCAAATGAGAAATGAACCAGAACAATTTGAGTGTAGCCCAACCATGTATTGGAGTGAGATCCTTAGGCATCTATGAGAGGAAGAGGACATTCAAGAGTAGAAACTTCAGCTGGATGCACTACTAACCCAACAGAAAAAATTTCCCCACTCCTGAGATAAGCAAAGACAGTGAATACACACACCTGCAATATCCAATAATTCATAGGCCCACTGCACAAGAGATCAAACACACCCAAGATAAATTACCTGTCAATAAACTGATAGAAGAGATCTCTAGTTAACAGAATTGGTGTTCATGGGATGTGAGCCCGAGAGAAAGTGAGGCACATTAGCTATCTACTCTGTTTACAATGTCAGTACTGCCACATGGTAATAGGAAATGCCTACAGGTAACCAGTTATTGGTTGTTAGGAAAGCAATACTTAGCAGGCTACTGTATTTTATTTTAAGCATTACTTGGAGGATGTTTTAGAGCATTAAAAAATGTATCTTCTGATGGTCATTCAGAACACAACTTAAAATTCTCCAGTGTCTCTTTCCTCTTGTGGTTTGGCACGGGCATTTAGAAAAGATCTCCACTTGCATTTAAAGAGAGGGAAGTCACACTGACCCAAACTGGAGTTCACAATAACATGGAGGAAATGGGATATTGTTCAAAGGATTTGTCAATTCAGTGGCAATTACTCATAGGCCTGCCACAGCTGTCTCGGGTTGATATCTGAGTATGCCAGCACCTGACTTCTGTCTTGTGCCTTTGGGAAGTGCACGAGCTATTTCCTGGCCAACTCCACGAGGGCTTGGATTCTTTGGCATTTGTACCTGAGGATGCTACTCTGGGGCCAGTGGCAAGAGGATAATATAAGTGCAAAGTAATGAAATAGGTGCTGGGAACAGGAGGACAGACACAAGGTACCAAATAAGAGATGGAAACCTTCCAAGAATCACAGAGAAAAACCTGGGTATTAATAGCAAAAAGAATCTCCCAGAGTGCCTCATATACAGTACTACATATATCAGACCAATCCTGGAATGTGTGGCACCTGTGTGGGACCGTTAGTTTGAAAACAAATAAAATAAAATTGGCAAAAATCAAGAGGAATGCCATCTGATATGACCTAGGACTGAAACGAATGTGTTATGAGGAAAGACTAATGGAATTAAACCTCAGTTTACTGGAAGACAAAAGCATTAGGAAAGCATGATTACCTCAAAATTCATAGGGTAATTGATAAGGCAGGTATGAACTGATTATTTGGGATGTCTGATACAGAATTAGGTGACAAATGTGAAAACTGAATTCCTAGATGAGCTGCAGATGCACTGGAAAGAATATTTTCACTGTTATAGTGAATAAATGAAACACCAAGAAGTGTAGTTAGAGGCAGACTCCATAAACAGTTTCAAATGAGGAAACCTATACACCACGTCATTGAATGTCGAAAGGCAGAATCAAAGAGCAAAAACTCAATTATGGCAAGTACAATTAGGTAGTGAATTTGGGCAAGTACTGTACACACACTCATCCCCTACTCTCACCTATCTAGTGCATGCCCACCTAATTATTTTACAGCCTGTTTCTGAACATTAGGTAGAATATCTTTATGTATCTACAGATAGCAAATAATTCAACTGACACACATGAAATGAAAGTGACAATGATTTGATTCAATGTCAGCTTGCTACTTGACACAGTATTACAGTGTACTTCAGGAAATTCCTTTTTACCAGCAAAAGGGGACTTCAAACTACATTACTCTGTAGATGAATATTTAAAAAGTTTAAAGACACCATCTGCTTGAATTTCTATGGATCCCCATGCTTCTTACTACTAACTGTTTTGTATTATTTGTATGTCAAACAATCATTGGATATTATCTGAATATGTATGTACTGAATGCACAAGAAAACATTTTTAATCCTTGTAGTAAGATCGCCCCAAAATTTGGTAATTAAGAGCAGAGAAAGGACAGACTTTGGTAATTGTGCTTCAGTAATCCAAAATGTATTTGGAATAAATCAGGCCAGATTTTGGGGGTTGCATTTTATTTCATTTTAAGTAAAATTTAATAAGACAATGGCAATATTTTTCATAATTTTATAACGCTTATTTTAGTTTGCTGTGCAAAATATACAATACAGCACTAACCTTGTTTATATAATCTATCCAGAATGTCTGCCCCAGCTTTTAAGTCGGCTAAGGAGAACTCGTAGAACTTGGACCACCCTTGTGGAATGTAGGTCCGGCGCTCTTGAACAACAGCATGGAACCATGCTAAGACAAAGAGTGACTGAGCACGGTTGACATTGTTTCCACGGGCAATTATCTCTGGCGTCCAAGAGTCATAAGTCCGTTGAAGATTTTTCTTGATTCCTGCTGGTGCCTGGAAAGGACAGATGAACCATACAAACCTATAGATTTGAATTAAACATCTTGAATACTTTCAAAACTGAATGCTAATATTTTTATACTAACATAATAAGATCAATGTACTAATGGTAAACAGTGCAGTGAATTATGGTTTAAGCACACAACAATTGGTACCAGACCCTGTCTGGTGCTTCTGGCATTCAATTGTTTTTAGCTACAAATAAACCCATGCACTGTTTCATAACTCATGTGATGGGTCTGCTCCATGTGTCATGTGATGGGTCCTGCTCCATGTGTCATGTGATGGGTCCTGCTCCATGTGTCATGTGATGGGTCCTGCTCCATGTGTCATGTGATGGGTCCTGCTCCATGTGTCAGGTGATGGGTCCTGCTCCATGTGTCAGGTGATGGGTCTGCTCCATGTGTCAGGTGATGGGTCCTGCTCCATGTGTCAGGTGATGGGTCCTTCTCCATGTGTCAGGTGATGGGTCCTGCTCCATGTGTCAGGTGATGGGTCCTGCTCCATGTGTCAGTGATGGGTCCTGCTCCTGGTTGATGCCTGGTTGATGGGGTTCTGGGAGTTCTACTCCCCAAGCCTGACCCGAGGCCAGGCTTGACTTGAGAGTTTGGTCTACCAGGCTGTTGCTTGGAGTAGCCTGCAGGGCCCCATGTGCTCCATGTGTCACATGATAATTGCACACAGTCCAAACACTATTAGTCATGTGGGTCATATGGTAACAATTTCCAGTCATAATCACAGTCACTGGTGATCATTTGGCATATTAGGGGGAAGTCCCTTACTTCTGCTTTGTATAGCAATAAACAGGAGCCATATCTTATGCACATCCTTCTGACTCCAGTCTGCAGTACTCTACAGTACTTGTAAGTACACAAGAGCTGCAGGACACAATGAAAAGAAATATATTGCAAGTAGTGAATTGTAATATAATTCATCAGATGATAAGTGACCAACACCATGAGAACTGAGGTTGAGGAAGTGAATGGTGGAGGTGGCAGGCACGAAGCTGCACCACCTGCACAGTCATTTTTATGTTGGATGAGTCCCAAGTCCTCAACAATGGTATGTATATTTGATGATGCTTTTGCTCTGTGTGCCATATTTCCATACCTTTGTATGCTAATGATGCTATGGGGAATTCCTAGCCAATGCATCTATCTTGCACTCAAAGTTGCTGGCACTAGGACAGTCTAGCCTCAAGGACAACTTGTCTCTCTCTCTCTTTTGTTGTGGCCCTGGCTTCTATTAGTCTTCTGCTCCGGGTAAGTTGCCCCTTTTGTTTTGATGTAGCACTGCTTCTCCATGAGGATACTTGCTTGGAAATAGAGGACCGAGCACAGCAACTGCTCTTTCTGAACATGATTCTCAGATGCTCCATTCCCTTTGTTTCCTTTCTTCCTAGAGCATACTGGTGGTCTGGACTTCAAGTAAGTGTACACCTGTAGTTGGTTCCTCTGACCTTGCTATAATAACAGTGGTATACCAACAGTAGCAGGTGATGGAGCTTTTGATATATTTTCAGTAGTTTTCTGAGCAATAATTAATGGTCTTGGTACTTCAAATTTTGTGTGTGCAAAAGTTTGAGTCATGATTTGTTCCTTTCTATAACAACAAACTAGTACATTATGTTGACTTGAAACATATCCACTGCTGTCTTCCTTTCCCAGATATGTGACAGAATTCTTTACAAAGATCTGTCACAACGTGTATTAGTCTGGTGATCCTGGTGGATGATGCAAGTTGTTGGTAGATAATACAAGAGCTGGCTATGAGAGCACCCAAGGGACGTGCTCTCAATTATTAATTAACAGATTCACACAAACTGAAAACCTAAATATGTGAAAAATAAATACTGTAACACCCAATTTTCAACTTTCCTTCTTGAGAAATGGTAACCATAAATATCACTTAGAGATAAGACATTAAAATGTAAAATGCAGAGCACACTGAAACTATTCTCTTGGGAAAACTAACTTACCTCATAAGTGACTTTCAGACTCGTCTGCAGAATTATAGGTGTAAACTTTGCGTGTGGTTCTGCCGTCAGCCACAACCGGAAATCTTGGTGTGGCTGAAGGGAATTTAATTCTTTTTCTAGAACTGGGAGCCAAGCAGTCACCAGGTGAAGATTCTTGAGACATAACCAGTGGCCAGCAGATGCACACTCTTGTAGCAGTTTAATAGCTATCTCACTCTGCCCTTGACCCATAGCCACCTTTCAGGAAAAAATTGCAGTTAAAACTAAAATTATTAAACAGACTGTATATTTTCCGATAAGAAAAACTTACATAACTAATAACACATTTTAAACTTACTGTATAATACCTTTGCTATTTACCATTTATCTTTGGTCAATTAGCATAAGCTCTTTCACAGTGCCTATGGCCATGGAAAATATATATTTAACCCAATATTTGCAAATACAAATATTTAATACTGAAACACCAAGTTCCTAAGGTAAAGTGGTAAACTCTCAATAACGGCATACTGGCATGTCAAGACAATGGGAGTGTCATTGGATAATCTGGCACTATGGCGGCACTGAACAGCCTGCTTGATGAGACCAGCAACCAAGCGGCCTGGTCAGAGACTGGACCACGGGGACGTTCATTTATGGAATCATCAACAGATAGTCAACAAGTAGGTAGTGGGTCACAGGTTCTTTAGAATGTTTAAGTTCATTTTGTTGTGGAAGCTGTGTATATACTGTACTGGGATATACCTTAGCTTTTATTTAGATTACCTTTAGATCGAACTACTAACCCACCTAAAGATGCAACCTCAAACCATTTACCTAACTCCCAGGTACCTAGATAGGTGAACAGTGAATTAGGTGAAAGGAAACTTGCCCAATCATTCGTGCCCTGCCCAGGAAGTAAACCCAGAATCCCTGACCGAGTCGAGAACAAAGACAACTATACTACATTTATTTACTGTGCTGTACTTCATTCCTTGTCTCATATAAACTTAGTCTAATGGTAATGTAATGAACATACAGCACTGTATATATGGATGTCTATGGAGTGTGTTATCTGGCTGTTTGAGCCGTGCCGTCTTGCTTTGGTGCTTTTAAATCTCTTAACATTCTTGTTATAGTATTTGCTGTTGAACACCTGCAGACTGCTCACACTGCATTTGTTTATTACCTTGC
Organism: Procambarus virginalis; assembly: GCA_020271785.1. Taxonomy (NCBI): domain Eukaryota; kingdom Metazoa; phylum Arthropoda; class Malacostraca; order Decapoda; family Cambaridae; genus Procambarus; species Procambarus virginalis. Next base: position 6,874,670 of record WNGS01163002.1, on the reverse strand, counting down.
ATTTCTATGACTTGCTTTTGTTTGAAGCTTCCACATACATCATTTTGTCTAATTATCCCTCATTTTGAAAAGTGACTGTTCCTATCTATACTATCATTCTATCGTCAGTATTTTATACATAGTGATCATGTTTACTCTTGTACTTGTTTCTTCTAATGTTAATTAAGCTGAACTACATTAACTTCAAAATGTTTCAATATTACCTCCTGGGTAGGGGGTGGCTCCCTTCGGTAGCTTCCCATAACTTGCGCTCTAGTGAAAATCTATCATGTGTGTCAAGCACGACTTTTCCCACCAAAAACCATGTAGTCTGTTTCAAAATTTGTTCTCTCCAGGTGTTCCAGTATTAACTTTATTATTTTCTACCATACTTTGCTTGGAATGGCATATCCGGGAAACTTGTCTGTAGTTTAGGGCTTCATTAAACTTGGTACTGCATTTGTTAATTGTTGATTTCAGAGAGTTATCCACTCTTTAAGGCTGAGTTGAAGACCCTGATTAACAGATTTGAAATATCCCTGCATCCTTCTTTAGCAACCAAGAAAATATCTGGTCTAGCTCTACTCTCTTTGCCACATCTTTCATAAAGTTTCTTTACTTCCTCAGTAACTATGATGCTGTCAAAGGTTATACAGTATCTCCTTTTGGCTTCTACAAACTGGTTCTGTTCTATAAACCTTCTAGGATCTCTTGTAGATTTCCTCACATACCACCTTGTTACTTTTCATGAGAACCTTTCTATATCTAATTGTCTTAGTAAAGGATCCTGTAGTTGTCATTTTTATCTTTCAGTAAGTATCTAATAACTTGGGCTGGTCCTTCACTTCTGCTATGTTATTCTCAACTGTGTTTCAGCTTCTCTACTGATTCTGGTATAGTACTTTCTGCCACTCCTTAGTGCCTCCATTGATTTCTATGCTCTGCTCTCTCTATTTTATGCCATTTGTTGTTCTTGTTTCGGTATTGCCTGTTGAATCATGGATAAAACCTGCATCTCTTATTATATCTTTCGTGAGTGGAATGAATCGTTCCTTGGTTTTATACATTCCTGGGCCACAATATCAGCATCTCATTTGGTATCGTGCCATTTATTATTTCAATGGGTCCTCCTGCAGGGAAGGTCTGGGCTACCTATAGTCTCCCTATCTGCAGTCATGGTCTTAACCCTTCTTGGACCTGTTTCCCTCCCTCACCCTGACAGTGTTTAAATAATATAATGCAGTGATCACTGGCTCACAATGATTTCTCTCATTCTATCTTTTCAATGTCTGTTTCATCCAAAGAGTTTGGACGAGATTCTTCATTATCAATCCAACAAGCAAGTGTTAAAAGTCCTAAAACATACTGTGTAAATATGTGGATTCTGTTTTAAATAATGACAAGAGTAAACAAAAAGGAAAAACAAATAAGAATGTAAAAGTTGGGTACAAAAAATAAAATATATGTATATATATATATACAGTATATATGTACAGTATTTCATAAAATTAATTGTGAATGGTGATAACCTTTCTAGTAAATATACTGTACTAGACTTGATGCTTCAGTACGAACTGTTAAGTATTGATTCAAACCTCATGATAGTTCGTATTTCCTACAGTATTTTTCACAAGTTCCAGAAGTTCTTGTGAGGGATCAGCTCCAGGGGAGATGATGATCATGACAGGCTCGGCAGCTGTTGTCTCGGACATAAGACGACGGAGGTTCAGGGCCGGAGGTGACAATTCCTTCATCCCTATAATAAACATTGGATTCTTCCCATAAGAGTTCAGCCATATTATATTTTAACATTTATTTATTATAAATAAAATATTATATTTAAAAATACATAAATAGTACAGCATTGAATGTAATGATATACAGTACTGTAGTTCCACATCTACAAGTTACATTAGCCCTTGTGAGTCATAAAATGTCTGCCTGGTACCAGAGTAAAATCTGGCACCTGCCCCCCAGCGAACTCAAAACGATGCGAAGAGCAGAGTATTCAAGATCACCATCACTAAAGAATCAAATTCCCATAAAGAAAGCGAAGCAAGACAGACAGCTGCAAGGTTCACAGAAAGCAAACAAATAATGCAGTTTTCTGTAGTTAGGTCATTCACCCACTAGTAGTAGCTGCCCATCAAGTGGCAGTACCATGGAAACTGTCAGCTTCCCTTGGCAACAACACGCAGTCTTGAGCTGAATAAAAGTCAACCACCACACCAGGAAGAGAGGTGAAGATCCAGAGAGCCACTGAGGCCCCAAGAAAATCTTTTCACTTACATTCAATGCTGGTTTTCTGGATAGGCAGAATCGTGGCTCCCTTTTGTTAACTACAGAGAAAAGAAAAATGGGACTCACTAAGGGAGGAGTGCTAAGATCAAACCCTCAAAGGGAAGAGTCAGACACGAAACCACAAACCCAATAAAGACCAGGAATACTGACCAGGTATCAAGCCCCCCCCAGGACCCTATATTAGACCTCCAAAACCCCTAAACCTGGATATCAGCCTAAGACACTTCCAGCATAAGCAAAATAGATTTTCCTGGGGAAATCAGCAAAGAACAAAGCCAAACTTGGCTCAATGGTAAACCATGTGAGTAAAATTCAAGCTGTCACAAAACTGCTAAAGGCGCCGCCAAGTTATTCAGCTATTTCTCACCACGAAATGGATGCGAGACCCCAGCCGCACAAGGGACATTGGAGGCAGAGGAAGGTATGCCATTCTGGTGTACTAGACCAAGCCCAAACATACCTATACAAAGCCCAAGCCAGTATCTGATTCTCTTGATGAATTAGGACCCATCCCTGAGGTACAGTGAGACTAATCAAGGATCCACCTGGAGGACCAGATGAACAAGTCTGAACATAGTCAGACTTGAACTTATTCAGGGAATGGACTTGTCCATACCCAAGTGGTCAAGAAAAGTGATCAGACCCGAGTGGTCAGGTGATTGACTGACCAAGGCTTCATCACGACTGCCACTTGGAGACTGAAAAATCATAACACCCACCGTAAGGTGTGCATCATCTTGACAGCCCTCATGGGATGAGAAATGGAAAACCAAGTACAACACAATGTGTTGAAATGTAACATGAATTTTGAGAAAGTGAAATAGACCAACATAGGGGATATTGAAGTGTATTTGTAGCTTAAGAAAAGAACCATCAATATACTTTCACCATATCGTATTTCTATGACCAACCATGACCAACTGCTTTACTACCTGTCAAATGATTGGAAGATGAAAGTACTGTACTGTACTGTATTTCACATCATTCTTCAACGTAAATAAGAGTTTTAGTGTACGCATGACAAATTGTATAAAGTTTGGTTCTACTTAGAAATAAGTTAAAGAGTAAAGAGGAATAAATAAAAAAATATTCCAATGAATATTTGAATATTTTATATACACTGTATAAAATATTTTTAACCCTTCAATATACAAAAATCACCAACATATTGTTTTAGCTAAATTTAGCATGTGAAATAAAATAAATATTTCTCTTCAAATCTAGGTTTCACCATTACCTTAGCATGTATTTTTGCATTTAATACCAGCTTGGCAATATAAATTCACCTACCTAGTGCCCTGGATGCAAAGTTGACCATTGCAGACTGGAGGCGGTCAGGCCTTATTGCCTGAATGAGAAGCACATGTTGGAATCCAGAAAGCTTTTGATGAATCTGAACTGGCAAATCTGTCTCACAGTGGCTGGATCTAGCAAAGCCTGACCACATTGACAAGTCATTCAAATGCAGCATTTCAAACAGGGTTGGGAAGGTTTGCTGTTGAGTAAAAAATTATTACCAAATTATTATACAAAGTTCATTTAATCAGAGCTCAGCAATACATATATACAGGGTAATTTCTATTAGTTTTTAGTTGTATAAAATTGAATATGGCTACACTCCCAATATTAGACTTACTTTTAACAATGAGACCGCAAATGCACGTTCTTCATCAACCCACTTTGGAAGAGTTTCTTTGACTTCAGCTGCATCAGTTCTAACATCTGTCACCAGCATGCCAATCAGAGCCTCCCATTCCTGAAAAATCAGGCATTTAATACTGTATATACATATTCAAGCCTAATTAAACAATTTTCCGAGTTGTTGCATTACTTGACACCTAAGGTAAGACCCATTGTGTTCTCTGAAGCAGGAAATGCTTCAAGCAACCCCATGCAGGGTCATGGAAGTCACTAGAAGATCAAGAGATATCAGCTCAATCCAGGCTGAATTGACCAACAGAGGTGCAGTCTGTAAAGTTCTCCTTTGTGAGTCAATGTAACCACCAAATGAAGTGTCCACCTACAGGTTGCTACCAGACTGGAAACCTGAGCTGTCACCACAACACAGCCCCCAAAGCCACAGCTCATCACATTCTTCCTGATTATTCATGGTGAGTTTAGCAGGTCAGTAGCAGAAAGACAAATATGATTGGTTTCTAGTATGCAGGCAATTTATGCTTTTCTTGTACTGTGTGTATTTATTGATGCTTTGTTTATTGTAACTTAGGCAAGTCTTTGTGTGCTTGTTTATTATTTAACAGTGTTTCCAGCGTTTCACAGCTGTTGCCAGGTTTTTGCTGCTGTGCACCATGTCCGACTGGCTATTTCTGTACCCTGTGTTGTGTAGCACGAAGACTACTTTGATACCCTGGCTGCTGGCTTGACTTGTCTCTCCTACCATGTTGCAGTGTTTGTGGTGTACAATATTAAGTTAGAGTAATAACCAGGGGTCTGTGCCTTGTATGCTAGGCTTAGCCTTACACCAGTGTGCAAAGGCACCACTTCTAGTGACTTGTTCAAGGTGTGTGAACTGCAAGACAGTTTTTCTCCCTATTATTAGACACACTGACCCAACAGTATAGAAAGTGGCAAAATTATGCCTGGTGTACTGAACAAAATGGTTATCCCTTTTGTTTCATGCAATGCTGTTCCTGTTGTGTTTGGGTGGATGCTTTGTTGATGCCCTCATCTTAGCGTATATGGCCACCACAAAGCATAAGGTCTACACTTTGAAATATCTGGTAGTGCTCCAAGCTTCTGGCTTTTGCAACATCATTGCAGGATCTTTTTATTTTAGAGGGTTTTCAAATTTCTTGTTGATAACTTGTGAGTAGTCAGTTATTAAAAGGAAGAATACTGTTCAGAGGGGTACTGCTTGGTTGCTTTGGTTTCCAAGTGATTTACAAGGAGCTAGGGTTCCTCTATTCCCTCCTCTGACTGCGAGGCCCAAAACACTTCAGGTTTTCTTTACACAAGCACTCGGATGTGAAAGGTCTTACTAGAGGCCTGGTACTATCTTTGTCCATCAGTGGTAAGCATGGGGAATCATGCTTTCTATTTCTCAGTTTTATTTGGTGAATCTGTCTTTGCGTCACTTTGGTTTTGCTTTGTTTAGTCTTCTCCTAGTGGACTGCCTTTCTTCAATTTCTGGCATCGTTGATGCAAAGGTAAACACTATCATGGCTGAATTTTTATGGAGAGCCCATCTACCTGGCATTCCAGGCTGGATTGAGCTTATCTCCAGTGATCCCTTTGTGTCTTTATTACCTCTACAAGTACTGCTTGAAAAGCTCCCTATGACACTAGTGCTAAGTGTGTAATGCTTATTACTATAACACTATAACAATACAAGTACACAATATGGCAATTTTAGATATAGTTTAGTTACAGTGGTTGATGTTAGAATGGCATGATACTGTCGTGATAAGTTGAGTTTCAAGATTCTGATAATGGTGGAGAAGGTGAGCAATGGAAAGATGATTGTACAAGGTATGTCCATCAGTTTTATTACTGCTGGCAATTTCAAATGCAAATGGCAATTACTGCTGGCAGTCCCCTAGTGAGTGACTGCTGATGCTGTGATTTTGACAGCCTTATATTCCCCTTCACCTGACTGCTTCAGACCCAGGTTGCTCGTAAATTGACTGATGGGGAAACGTGCCAGGTATCTGTCTGATGTCATTAGTATTTCATGGAACCCCTGGGAATATGTTGCAGATGTTATTTGTAGTAAATGGAATTATTGGGGTAATTTAGGTAGCTGCTATAGAATTTGTTATGGCTGCTCAAGTATTCGCAACCTTGCTACCATGATCCTTGTTTAGAGGAAGAGTAGATCTTATCTTGGTGTTAACTGAATGACACTGCTCAGGATGGGGCTTTCCATATTAACTCAATAGTACTTTTTGTGATCTTATCCTAAAATTTTATTTAACACATGTCACATCAGTAATGTTTAATTTTTGCTTGTTCAATTCCATATATACACACATGAGCATTGATTTTCATAAAATCTACAAGAGTCACTAAATCACACTAAAAAATTGGCTATAATTCAGTTATTATAAGTTATAATAAGCATTTGCATCTTGACTACAATTGATATAGAGAAAACAGTATAGTCAATATACAGCAAAGTGTAGTACTGTACTTACATTTTCTCTAAAAAGCTCTGGGTACATGCCATGAACTAAGTGCAAGGCAAACATGAGACGATCTTCCTTAAAGAGGGAACGACTAATGTAACTATACACCAAGTCAATTAAAGCTCTCTGAAGAGACTTGATGCGCTGATCTGTGTTGCTTCCATCCTGCAAGCAATATTATATGCATTAAATAAAGTTCATAAACATTATAAAGTGGTGGTCAATATTTAATATCATTAATTAGTTGTTAAAAGTTATGTGCAACAAATAATTTTAGTGCTTAACTCACTCCCTATAATGAATTCTTTTAAGACATGCAGGCATTTTACTTTTAAGTGACAAATAATTTGTTTCTACAAGGTATTGCTACCTATAGCAATATCTTATAAATAACATTTAAAAATATATTAAATTTTTAATTGCACGACATTTACATTTTTTTTCACCAGTATGATGGTGAAATAATTAAATTAAATAGTTTTTGATAAAGATAAAATGTTAAAAATCTGGCACAGTTGTACAAATAATTCTCACCTGAGGTGTTTGTAAAGCTTTGTGGAAAAGGTTATGGAAAGCATTGAGACTGAAACGGTACATATTATTAAGTTTTGACAAGTCTGATATGACGAAGTAGAGATTAGAAGCGGCCTGTGACAGAGGTAAATATGCTTTCCGTTCATTCTCCAGAGATTCTTGGAGAGATCCTGACTCTTTCAGTGAAGATTCAATAGTGGCAGAACTAGATTTAGCTTGCTCTAATGATGCCAGCAGTTCCTGAAAAACAATAAAATAATATGACTATCACCTAAAATATATTCTGTATTATACATTGAGAATAAGTTTGACAAGGATAACCTGTTTATTCACAACACAAACCATATTCTTCTAAACAAAATGTTAAACTATACTACAGTAATACAGATACTTTATTAGATTTTTGCCATACACACATCTATATAAAAGAGTGTCTGTTCAAAGTAGGAGGCCAGATACTTGGTGCTAGCCTCACTAAACTTTCACCTGTGAAACATGGGAGGGCATGAGTGCGTTATAGGTCAGTTGGAGTTGACCCAAGTGCCGTGCATTTTCATTAGCAACTTAAATGTAGATTTTGTGTAATTTATGATTTTCTCCCCCAACTGTGATTTTCATGAAGTCTGAAATAAAATATAACATGTGTTTCCATAAACTTTCATACTTAGTACCACCATACAGTCCTTTCATGGTTTACGAAAAAACAAATGGTGGTGGTAAATTTATTCGGGTAAGGGGAAAGAAAGGTGGAGAGGGGAGATAAGGGAGGGAGAAAGGTGGAAAGTTGTGGGAGAGTGGGGAAGATGTAAGGGGAGAACATGGGCATGTATGGGGGAGAAGGGGATGTTGGGGGAAGAGGAGAGGAGCAGGGAAATGTTGGGGGAGAATTATTAGAGAGGGAGAATAAGATTAGAGAGATGCAAGAGGTGTAGACTGGACAAATAGGGAGACCTTTGACAAGCTTCCAATCCCTGTTGAGGCCACAAGTTAGTAGCCCTCAGGTAAATTGGGAAAGAGGGGAGTGGAGGAGGAAGAGAGAGACCTGGGCTCAGCTGGGCACCCCATCTAGTTACACAAAAATAAATATGAGGCATATCAAATTACTTAAACTTGACCTCTGGTACATAGGCATTGTAATTTTCAGCCATGTTTTATAATATTGTATGAGTATATTTTAATTAACATTAGTGTTATCCTCAGCAAACCATGGTTTGGAAATGGTGTGATTAAAAAGAGGACTGCACGAGGGCATTGTGGAAATAGTCACCCCTGAGGTGTTAGGATCATAGGCAGTGGTACGGAATGAAAATGTTTAGAAAGGTGTGAAGTGCAAAAGTCAGTAAAATCCTAAATTTCTAGAGAATGTACTGAAATGGTTTGGTTGAAGTGCATGAATGGGTGATAAAAGTGGTAGTAGGAATAAAAAGTGAATTTAAGGGTAGAAGAGGCAAAAGGTGAAGAAGAAAATGGTAAGACAAGATACAAGGAAGCACAGATTAATTGTCAACACTACACAAGAGGTGGTGGTGAAATACCTTTAGGTGAGATCACTCTAAGAGGGATTTATAGTTTAACATGTTTTTAGATGCCAAATCATGTTGTATGGAACAGTCAGGAACTCCTGTTAGTGATTTCCTGAATCAGAGTAATGATGATGATCCTGCACGAGGCTGGCTAGTATAGATGACTTGGTGGATGGAAGAGTCTTTTTGATATTATTTAAACCTTTGTTCCTTTATATCTGCTGTATTTTCCTTTGCAGTGTTGCCTCTACACTTCATAACAACAGGAAACAGGCAATGCTGATGATGAAATTATTTTTTAACATTTGTCTGCTGCCTGAATATCTATAAAGTGAAATGTATTTGGCAAAAGAACAAAATTACTAGATATGGTAAATAAAGTTATTCTTCTAACCTTGTTTTCCAGGATATTGCCTTGTGATTCAGCAAGAGTTGTCAAGAGATGATCTTCCAAAGTTACTAACTGTATTTTCAGGTCTTCTTCTTGCCTCAGGAGATCGGTTCTCCTTACCTCCAGTTCAGGCTTCTCCACCTGCAGTGTTGCTGCTAACAGCTGTTAACACACAAATTTGTATTATTGCTTCTCTATTTCTAACTATGAATATTGTACCACCTCTTCCAACAAAAAGTGCAAGATATTTATAAAGAATTCTGTTTAAAAAATATCTACCATTTAAATCTTTATGCAAGACATAACTGAGAATTTTGTATTCTTTCACAACAATGCTAATCTTATGAACTAAGGTTCACTGATTAAAAGTGCTTACCTATTATTAACTGTAGGAGAGAGATCTAACTCTATGCCCTGCCTCATAGCCGTTCATACCTGGTGCGTGAATTACCCCTATCAAAGTTAATATTTTCATCATATTTAATTTTAAAGTTGTGGATGGAACTGGCTTCAGCAACCTCTTCCTTTACTGCATTTCACATGCTGACCACCAGTAGAGAGAACAAGATCTTTCTTACATCTCCAACTCAATTGCATGTCCAGCTTCCACCGATGTCCCCTTGACCTATTTTTAATTTGAATAGGCTACCTTTATTTACTTTATTTCCTCAAGATCATGTACATAGTTATTATATCCCCTCTGCTTTTTCTCTCCTCTAAGGTTGTGCAAGTGAGTTCTTTCAACCTGTCCTAATAGTTTAGGCCATTCAATTCTGGTAATAATCTAGTTGCAAACCTCTGAACTTTCTCAACTAAATTAGATGAAAATAAGCTGTTGGTGACACCAAAGCAAGTCGACGGTTCAAGCGACAATGTTGTGGAGCGACTTATCCAAGACATATTGTTGCGTACAGGTTATATTAACTTAGGCTTGGATAGGTTAGGTTCTGTTAGGTTATGTTAGGTTTAGGTTAGGTTTAGGTTAAGTTTAGGTTAGGTTTAGGTTAGGTTTAGGTTAGGTTTAGGTTAGGTTTAGGTTAGGTTTAGGTTAGGTTTAGGTTAGGTTTAGGTTAGGTTTAGGTTAGGTTTTGTTAGGTTAGGTTTGGTTAGGTTTGGGTAGGTTGGTTAGGTTAGGTAGGTACAGGAGGCTAATATGTCAGCAAATACTCTTTAGGCAACAATGTGTCTTGGATAAGTCGCTCCACAACATTGTTGCTTGGACCGTCGACTTGCTTTGGCGTCACCAGCAGCTTATTTTCGTCTAATTTCATTACGAAATGATACTTTTTTTTCAGAGTAAAAATATGTTTTTACTCTGAAAAACTCAGAGTTCTACACTCAGCACCAACATTATAATGAGTAAATACATCATCTTTATTCATTACTAGCATAATGCCAGGAAGCTCGAGTGGCTTTGGGTAGCTTTGGGTAATTAGACGGACCCCCACTGTAGTCCTATGAGACTTGCAATCACTACTGTATTGTTGTTACTCTAATATTTCACAAATAATTGAAGGTTTTTAATAACTCCTCTGATGCATCTGTATATATGTATGTATGTAAGTGGCATCCAAGGAAACTTAGGATTAGGCAAGATTAAATATTTAAATCAGAGTTTAACATAGTCTAATTCGTGCCATAAATTTTACCTGTCCTGTTAATCCAGCACGTGTAGTGGTGAAATTTACTGATGTAAGGATCGACATAACATTAGGTGGTAGTTCTGGAGAAGGACTACGAGTTACCAAGAACAAGCGGAAGTTTTCATTGTAGTCAAGTGTTTTCTCTCCAAGTTGAACAACATAACGAGGACCTGAAAATAGCTTTTGCTTTAAACTACAGAATACTTTGGTGATGTATGCAAAAGTATCAGCATTTACACTCAACCCTCCAAAATCCTTACCCCCATATAACTGATTCCTCTAAATAATGGAGCAAATCTCCTCACTGGAACTACCTGAAATTCAGGGCCAAAACCATCTAACAACAGGATACAAGGTCTTGCATAGCATCTGCATGAAACGGCTGTTTTCACTGTCAATAGTGTAGCTCTAACCAGCAAGGAGATGAGCCGTGGCTGCAGGGAAAAAAGTTTTAAACAGGGGAACACAGTGAATAAGACTTATTCAATAGGGCCTGTGAGGAACTATACCAGAAGGGTTACCAGTGTGAGCTGAGGTTTAGTTGATATTATTACATGGCATATCAGTTTCAGACGGGGTGGGAGATGTTGCCGAGTGAGTCAGACTTTGGGGCTCGCTTGTAATAAGAAGTGAGAGTCTGTCCTGAGTTATATACTGTACAGTAATCCCAATTTTGGAGGCTGCAATGCACAATTTGAAATATTATTTGTATATAACTGAGTAAAAAGTAATTAAATATACAAATGTCCTCAAACATGCTACAGTACAGTATTGCTAAAAAAAGAGAAAAGAGAAAAACAAAAGCATAAATATACAAGGCAAAAATTATATTCATCAGGTGTTTTTTGGGAAAAGAAGAGTAACTAACCATGTATATATTTGTATCTATAAATAATATAACTGAACTAGAATAGTAAACCTAGTTTGGAATGTTTTCTGAATACTGTAATGTTTATGATATTCTGAGTGGATAGAATGAAGCAGCAAGAAATATATAGGAGACAAAGGACTGCCGAGAAGCTAGAAACAAAGCTACACAAAGAGCCAGTCCGAAAGAGGAGGACAGAGGTAAAACCCCACTTAGTTAACAGAAAGAACCACTGGGAAATGTGTAAAGGAGCTGGAGAACTAAGCCTGGAGGAAGAGGAACTCCTTGAAGGGCCTACCACACTGATGCAGCTCACAAACCCAGCACTGAGCCCGAAGGTGTGAGCCTGATCAACGACCCTGTAAGGGGAGTATAGCAATTGACATAAAACCCCAATCCAGAGCAGTGGCATCCATGAACAACCTAAGGAATGCTGGAAGACTGCACGACAGAACTGAACCTAGAAAAGCCAGAAGAGAAAGCTGGCACAGCAAGAGCTGGTGAAGTACAAATGGGACTCTGAACCCGAGGGCCCCAGAAGCAGTGAGATGGGCAGAATCAGTGAAACCTGGAACCAAACCTGACCCACAACTACCACTCTGCAGGCTAAGAATAGGTACCCACACAATCTGCGAACGTCTATCAAGCCACCGAGAGTCAGCCAAACATTAAACAGCAATGCCACATCAGGTGGACAGATCTGCTGGACGGAGAGGAGAAACTGAAAGGGAAATCAAACCAGCACCAACCAAGTCTGAACTCAGGCTAGAAGATACTAGAACTTACGTCAGGTAACCAGGGACCCAAAACTGGTAAGCCAGGAAAGAACTAGATTCTTGGCATGCAAATACACAGGCTGGCAGAGAGCCCAAACCTAATGGTCATCAAGACAGGCCTAGACCAAACACACAAATGAAGCAGCAGGATTGCAAAGCCCAAGCCAACTAGAAAACAACTGATGAGTCCAACACATAAGGAAGGACCACAAAGTGGCAAGTTGGAAGCCCAATGGGAAAAACCTAACCTATTATCATAAGGGAGTAGGAATGAGTTAAAACATGACCAACAGGACCAGGAAAACCACGCCAGAAAAGCCCCAGAAACCACAGGCAAACCCGAGTGATAAAGGGACAAGCAAAGGTCGGAAAAGGAAAGTGAGGAACCCTAGGAAGGTGGAACGCCTACTAGGACTGCCAAGCCTCATAAGAAAACTGGAATAATGAAGGGTGTCTGCAGTGTACTGTATGAACAAGCACACATCCCCTAGCATACCCAAAACAAACAACACCCCGAGCCATAGGGTCCTGCAGAGTAGTTAACGAGTTGAACTCTACCCAGGGCATGGCTCTCCACTCTGGTGGCCAGGCCTCTCTGGTGCAAATTCTTAAATCCACCAGAGAAACCAATATGTCATTGGAGGAGTAATGCTAAATGATACCTGGTTGATACCTGGTTGATGGGGTTCTGGGAGTTCTTCTACTCCCCAAGCCCGGCCCGAGGCCAGGCTTGACTTGTGAGAGTTTGGTCCACTAGGCTGTTGCTTGGAGCGGCCCGCAGGCCCACATACCCACCACAGCCGGCTGGTCCGGAACTCCTTGGAGGAATAAATCTAGTTTCCTCTTGAAGATGTCCACGGTTGTTCCAGCAATATTTCTTATGCTCGCTGGGAGGACGTTGAACAACCGCGGACCTCTGATGATACCTCTGAGAAATGGGTACCTGGGGAAAGCTTGCTCTAAACACATGCTTGTGAGCAAAGCCTAGGAATGATATACAAGCAAATGACCCCCCCCCCCCCACAGGATAAACTCCAAAGGATGGCCTTCGCACATGGAAAAGAAGTGGGACTCGCCATGGACCAGTGACTCGAGAAGGTCAGAAGGCTCTGACATCAGCTGCAGGACTGACACATTGCTGGCCAGAAAGTGGGAACTCCTGAGAAGCCACCTGTTGGTGGCTTTGTGCACTAAAGGGTTTGAGCTCAGTTTTGAGTTAAACCATTTGGATTTGTGTGAATCATTTGTAAAGTCTCTTAGCTGTTCCAGTGCTGCATTTATGTGAACCTTGCCGTTGTTTGTATTGCTTCACTGACTTTCTGGATCATCATCCTGGTGTAGATGATTGCAACGATTCCCAGCTACAGCTACCTGCACCTCTGAGGAGAATAGGGCAAGGTTCTGGCACTGGTTGGACAACAGGGCTCGTATGTCTGATATAATTCGGTTGGAAATGCCATTGCAGAAAGATAGCTTCAAGGAGCCACTGGGGCTTCCCCAGAAGCTACCAAGTAAAAGAACAGATAAAAAAATTCTAGGGGGTAGAAGAAAGGGTTAGTTGGAAAGTATTAAAATAACAGGGCTGTTGGATTTAGGGAAGATTTGTCATTGGTAGCCCTAATATATGATGATAACGAGAAATATGGCGTGTAGTTTTGTTATTGTGCTCTACTTCACTAGATTAAAACACAAAGGTAATGCTGCATTAACAATCTCTGTGCTATTAAAGGTGAAGAAGAATCTCAACTAAATGAAAGAAAAGTATACAAGAAAAGAAAAAAACACACACGTGCACCAAGTGGAATCAGAATGTCTTCTCAGACGACTGTAGGAGATCAAAGCGCACCTTGACTGATAAGTTCTCCTCTGAGCAGTGGGAAGAGAAGTGGCTCCACCTTATCCACTTCCTGGATGATGAGGGTCTTCCCAAACCTGACTCATAATATGTAACATATCAATAAGCATTTCATAACAAAAATATTGTAAAGAAAAATATACAATACAAGAAAGATATCCTACAGAAAATTATCATCATTATATATTATCAAGATTATGGCAAAAATCTGAAGTACAGTACTATATGTCACCGAAACTGGGTTCAAATAGCCAGCAACAATGAACAATAGTTTATTTACTCCCAAGACTTGTCAATCTACAGGAAATGCTTGCCTCACAGCTAGTTCAAGTGTTGTTGCAAACTTTGGATCTTGCTGTGATGTTGCCTCTACAGTAGCGTCTCGAAGATGTTGATGAAGCCAAGCAGTAGCACGGGATGATGGGTCAATCAACAAAGGCTTCATCCCGCACTGCACAAAAGAAAATGAACCGCAACTTTAAAGTTTTCTAAAGGCTAGAAACTGTTAAAATTTGCACAATGTTACAATTATATCTCTTCATTATTGCTAATCATTGAAGAGCAAAGAGACATCCAAGGTATACACTTGGCACCCTAGATATTGTATACCTGTACCATCTTTCAACTGATAAATGTCACAGAGTACTGTAATTTCAAATACAATAAACTCAGTTACATTCCTGTTGTAACTCAAAATTTGACAAAGGTGTTAGGAATTTAACTTCTACACATCATATTGTTGAAGGGAACACAAATTATTGACAATGAGAAGTACAAGAAGTACAGTTTTTGAGAAGTACAAAGTTGAGAGAAGTCTTTATTTGTAGATACTGATTTTGGTATAAGGGCTTTATCAAGTGATGCAGAGAACCACATAGGTAGCATTTATGTATGAAACAATAGTGGAGTGAGCAAAGTGATGAATGTGTGGTGAGGTGATGGATTAAGCAAATTTACAATTTATATTTTATACCTTTTAATTTAGCTAATAGGGTAGCAATGATGAATTCTACTTGACTGTGTTTGATGGTGTTGAAGCATTTGATAGGTGCAGATTCTATATATAGTTTTCTTCTTTGAAGATTAGATGCTACCATTATGAAATCTATGCCATAGCACCACCAGAATCAGACCACCATCACAAAACAACCATCCTCCTCTTATACTAGCATTAATTCATCATAATGCCTATGGTGATTTTTGCAACTTTCAAACTAATGGTCCAGGATGGACAGAAACGTCGCCATTCCTTCATTTTCTGATGTGTGGTTTAGAAATCGTACAGTACAGTATCTCTCTTAGATCCAATGAAGCTCTTAAGGGAAAAATATTATCTACTTATAAAGTGTACATTCATCTTGGTGTTTCTGTACATTATATAGTGTTTAAGTAGTGAACCATGCAACATGAGAAACATTAGCAGCTTAACCCATGAATGGAAGACAACACAACTGAAAACCTGCAAGATGAATGCCTAATGTCTGAAATTAATATGACAAATTTAAAAAATACATCACAAAGAAATGTTAATAATTATTTGCAAGACTTGGGAATACAGTACATGTATTAAATAATCACTTAAGCGAGTTGAACCCATTTCTTTGCTGTGGTCAGATGTCCCAACCTGCTTTGGTTTCCACTCTTCTCCTTTCACACTTTCTTCTGTAGGCTCTGTATGAACCACGCTAGGTTCTTTGCTAACCTTTATGTATGGGTTTCAGGCCATTTTAGGTCACTGTCACAGGATAGGTAGCTGAGGGTTTTAATTCAACCCCTTAGAGGCTCTCTGTATCCCAAATCTGAGGATTTTAGGTGTGTTGTGCAATATTTACCAATTCTGTCAAATGGCCTCTCTCACTGTAGTTTCCTGCTGTCATTCTTCTCATGACATTTCTAGGGGGGGTGGGGGAAGGCTTATGCCCAATGCCAAAGCTTCGTATTTGTCTCCATTCGTCAAGATTTCTTCCACACTCGCTCTTCGGCTCCTTTAGTGCCTGCTTGATTGCTCAAAAAGGTTCTGGTTTCCTTTATACCATTTCATTTTGAATCTCAGCTTTGTGTTTTGTAGTTTTATTATGGAAGCCTTCTCAGCAAAATAGTTTCAGGGAGCCACTTAGTGGCTCCCCCAGAGAAAACATGCTTAATAAGTAGGAAACATCTGTGTTGTCCAAAAGCCTGTTGCAACGGCTCACTATTTCCAACTCTTCTCATTAGATGTAAGACTCCAGTTTTATATGATGTTGTACAACCAGGTACAAAATATCAAGTGATAAATATGATGTGCAATATTGCAGAAATTCAGGTCAAACATGATAAGAGAAACAAAATCTAGAAAGGTATGAAGTTGAGTAAGTCAATAGAATCACAAGGATAATGTTTTGAAGCCACAATCCTTCTACTACATGCATAATGGATTAAAGGCAGGTGAAGACTAGCTCACGTGAAAGGTGGCAACAAAAGTGATTTGCTGAATATAAAGTATTTCAGGTGCTGCCTGTGGAAAATTGGATTTTATGTGCAACAGAAACATAGTTTAAAGCTGCAACATGAAAATAAATGAAAATGCAAGTCAAAGTTGGTGGCTCACCTTGATGTGGAATGCTTTCATATATAAATTTGCTTACATAGTACTGTAAAAGCAGACACTGAAACAGGGTTGCATTTTGTTCAGATTTACTTACAGTAAAACCCAGTAATACGTGCTGGCAGAATATGTAAGTCTTTAATACTAGTTACAAATTAAAGCTATAATGTGGCAATCTCTGTATGCAAATTCATCACAAAAAAATTCAAAACGAGCAACATTGTGAGAAAGTTTAAATAATAAAAAGTATTATAGTCCTGTACATATAGTAAACAGTACAGATGTACTATGCAGGGCATATGGGGATTCACATAGTGGCCAAAGTACAATAAAGCTGGATGATAAAGTAGAAGTTCAGCAAGCTTCAAAGGCACATACAGGTAATGCAAGTAAAGACTTGGATGGTAAGAGGGAAGAAATAGGATGTTGGGTGTGGTGAAACATCCCTTTCTGAGCTGGTCGCTCTAATGCTTCCTGAGCCAGAACCATTATAGTTCAACAGGGACTCTTTTATTTACTGTTTCACTCTCTTTGGCCTTATCCCCCACCACAAGTATGTTTACAAATGAGCTTGTCAAGGAAAATGAGGAAAGGAAGACAGTGGCTAGCCTAACTCAAGTTACCACAGAGGAACTAGGTTGCAGTTATATAGAAAAGAACAATATTCTGAACACTCAGTGCAAGCAATTACTGATTACAAATTAGCAATTAAAAAGTATTGCTTTGTATTTTGTATAATCATAAGTCGGTGTCTCAGTGGTGGCTTGAGTTAGATGTACCACTGTCTCTCCTGCCTTCTCTCCTTGAAGTCACCATTTGCAATGACATTTGTCCCAGTGACAGACAAGGTCAATGAGATGCAAGCAGAATATGTCCTTGATGGACAATAATGGCTCTGGCTCAGTCCGACAATTTCTTCAGGTCAAAATAAAAAATGTTAACGCGGATACAAATTTTGTCCAGTTTTCAGATATTTCTACGGAGCACAGTATTTATACTCTAGATTATTTATCATTAATTATTTTCTGCATCTTTGGACAAAAGTCCTACATATCACTATCAGTTTGAAGAAAGAGGACAGAACCATCATTGAGCAGGTGAGAAGCTTAGAGAGGTATCTTACAAACCAGTTAAGGAAGCTTATATATTAATTAGCATATGCTAACTTGTTTTAAAAGTGTGAAATCAGTAACATGTGAAGACCTTAAGAACACAAACTGCTTATTACCAGGGTTTTACTGCAATAATTAATCTTTATGTTTTTGGAAATGCAGTTACGTAAACATACATAAACATTAACAATTTTAAATTAAACTAAGGATAAGTTTACGAATAATGTTTAAATACAGTACATATAATAAAAGAATGTGGATATCTCTGAGATGACCTACTTCCATTATTTTTTTCCAATCTGAATTGGCAAATTTTTCCAAGATTATCTGACATTTAGCTAATCTTAGAGCTTTCTTTTTTCACTTCCATTCCTAGGAGAAAAATCAATACAATCTACAGGCTACATAGAGTACAGTAATAAGGGAAAGAGTGTGCCATCACTGACGTATTGAGACCAGATGTCAGGCGCTGGTTACTACACAGGCGTAACTCATCCCTCTCGTACAAGTGGGGATCAGATATCTTCAAAAGAACCTCTTGCCAATGAGAATGAGAAAAGAGCATTGATTAAACCAGATAAAAGCAATGACTCTCTTCAAAAGGTCAAGTACAAACTCCAGCCATAACAAGAATAGGAATGAACCAATCAAAGCTATTAAATAACAATATTCCCTCACAATTATTCCAAACCATGAAAGTAATCAGAACCTAATTTCCAGTTATAGTAATTTATTCACTGGCTTATCCAATACAGTAAATCTTTACATGAAAGAAATGTACACTGCTCATCTGAAATATTAATTACTTTAAGTAGAGAAGGCACATATTTAATTTGCTGGATAATGCTGATTTAGTACATACCTTGCTATATAGCCTTTAATAGTTCTCTGATTATCTTGGTGGTTGCCATCTTCATATGGAAAACAATTACACTAAAAAATCATGAGATAAAAATATATAACAAAACAGACCTTGAATGAGGTTTGTGCCTTGTGACAGCTTTCAACAACAATGTGCTTTCTATATGGCTATGAAATTTATCTTTCTGTCTTACCTGTAACTATATGCATCTCGTATCAAAGCCATATTTACTCATGAACAAGGACGATGTGTTTACAAATGGAGCAAATGAAATAAAGAAAGGATATTGTACTAAATATTTCTTCCTCTTTAGTACTAGTATTGATAATTGTTTCTATTGTACTATAGGTTGTATTTGACATTTTCACTTACATAATTGAATACAATTATTATTAAGACCAGATTCATGAATCTGGTCTTAAATCTGGTCAATGAATCATGTTTAATGAATTTTAATTGAACTGCTTTAGAAAAAAAAGTCAGAAGATTCCATGTAACATGTTAATTTATATCAGGCCAGTTCCTGAGCTATCTATCTTGGTTGCCCTTTTAGGTAAGATTTTGTAATCAATGGAGGAGTGAATCTTGCAGTCAGTCAGTCAGGGTAACGTTCTGTATAGCAGTGACAAAAAACTCTTCAGAGTTCCCTGTAAAGTCATACAGGGACTAGGAAATATTCAGATTGTCCAGCTAAAGTGAGCTGTAGAAAGCTCAAAATTCATACACTCAAAGCCTATAAGTCCTGAGCTAAGAAGTGCTTGAACAAGTTACAGTACTATTTAAGCACTTTTTATTTAGTTGTCTACTCATCCATTACCAGGTGGCAACACTTGAGCCACAAGACAGCCCATTTATCATGCCACATCAAATTAAATTCTGCCTTCATAACAGAAGGGCAGGCATATTGTACGACTGGACGTGGACTATATTCTACCTTGTGACAGGAGGGGTATACTGCTCAACAAGCCAACATGTAGTTTGTTACAGCTCTTCTTCTTACTCTCAAGGTTACTAAGGAGGACATGTAAACACATTGTATTCACCTAGTTGTGTTTGCGGGGGTTGAGCTTTGCTCTTTCGGCCCGCCTCTCAACTTGTGTGTGTGTGTGTAGAAGAAATCCCAGACCCTCTCCAGGTGTGCTCCAGGTAACCTAGAATGTCACCCATCACTTATTTACTCTCTCACTGACAACAGAATCTTACCCTAGGGGACAACCGAGCGAGTCTGCCGAGAAATGCACTCTTCATATACTGTACATCAACATGTTATTACAATATACATATATATATAGTGTATATCGTATACAGGAAAGACTGGCATAAATAATATAAATTTAAACATGAAAGACTAGTTCTAAATAGTTCTAAATATATCCATGGGATATATTTATTCAGTATAAGAACAATAACAAGGTAGTAAAGTTAGGAACTATTAAAAATAGTCTCACTGGACAGTAATCAATATAAATGGTAAATATACCGCAGTAACAAAATAAATCCTTGTTAATAAGCAAATATAGCCTTATACATCAATGCATTAGAGACCTTTCTTACCCCTGCCGGTTGTGTTGTTATCTAAAGATAAAACATGAAGATATATATTAAAAGGAAGCAATATGACAAGATATTATAGTCCTAATATATATATATATATATATATATATATATATATATATACAGTACTGTATACACATTATCATAAACCTATGTAATACAATTTTTTAAACGATAAGAACTTTAATTAATAATAAGAAATACTGTATCAATAAAGCAGATACAAAAAAGCCCTTTTCTCAGTTTTGATTTGATCAGTGATTCCCAAGCTCCCCTGCCTCGTACAGAGAGCCAGATTCTGGTTGTGGCTCCCAGTAGGCTTGCTCGGGGCTCACAGGTCTGGTGTGATTTCCTAAGGCTCGGCAGCCCCAGTGTTATAGCTCGGAGGGCTAATGAGACGGCCCTCCTAGAAATAGGTTACAAAAAATGCCACCAAGTGGCTATAAACAAAATTGCCAAAATATATGACCCCCCTAGCACATACTTGTACACCAGATTTCAGGGAAAATTTTAAATTTGTTTTATATTTCACTCCAACGAGGAATTGCCATATACTGTACTGTATAGGAACTGAAGGATGCAAGACAACTCTGCTTATGTAAAATAATAACTGCCTATATCGTCTCAAAATATTTACAGATTTGTAATATATGCCGGGCTAACTAAGGCAGCATAAATGAAGAAAAATTCATGCAAATACTGTATTATGTATTAAACAGTAGACAGTATTCCATCAGCATTATTGGATAAATAGGTGCTAGAGAGCATACAAGCTAAGCAAATAGGCTACACAAAGATGAGAATCACCTTTCCAAAGTACATACATGAATAAACAAATGTAAATAAATTCATATAAAAAGCAGCAGCCAAAAGAACTAGGAATACACACGAGTAAGATAAAGTCATCAGTACTTTATGAGAGTCTATAGAAGCCTGCACAAATAGTGGGAGATGAAGGAGAGCTGCAAAGGGGGCATGCCAGGGCTCATCATCAGTATAACATATGACTTGGCTTCATAATAAATATATAAAGTCATCAAACAATTAACAACTTATTACCAACAGCCGTTACAGTGTTACAATTAATTTAAAAATTTACTTTGCAGAAATCAATAAAAGAAACTTATTTTGTTAAAGAAACAAATCTAAACTAACTTATTATTTAAAATCTATTATATAAATATTAGAGACAGTACACGTCTTATTTAAACACAAATGAAAAAGTCAACATTATACGCTACCTGGAGAATGACGAGAGCATTTTCAATAGATAACTGATCGGATGGGAGCCCTTCCGCCTTCCACTGAAGCTGTTCCCTCTCACTGCTCAAAAACCTGTAAATTACAAACCCATTATACAGTTCAGTAAAAGCTAATAAATTCATCTATAGCATTAAAGACAAGCATGCAACGCTTTTCAGTGGTAATACATGCATCAAATCAACATATTAGTACTGGCACTAGGTATAAGCAGACGTGGTAATTGGTGGTTAAGAAGAGCACAAAGTGTGACAACAATATAGCAGAATACAAAAGTATACTTTATTTGTTGATATTGTTTTGCCTGTCATGATTTATTAAATATTTACCAAAATCAAATTTGATAAAACTCTTGGCACCAGGACACTATCTACCAATAAAGTTTTGCTGTAAACACTTTGACGTTCTGGCCCATCAGCACATAAACTTTCCGGGATCTCAAGGTCCCGTTCAACAAGGCCTAAAATGTTTATGCTCACTTACTCAGTTAGCTTTTGGGGTTATAGCTATAAATTTGGTGTCAAAACGTTTGCAAATGAATGTGCTCGAGTACAGTTGCACAACAAAATGTATGTTAATAATAGATTATGCGTGGCATTAAATATACAAATGTTTGTGAGAATTTCAACATTCCTCATATATCTTTCAACATTATTTATTTTTCAGCTAAATAAAAATAAAGAATATGGTATTGTGCACACATGATTCGTCTGTACTCTGTAATAAGAAAACAAACAACTTTACTACATTTCCGGCAAGTAATTTGCAAAGCACGATGAAAATATCCACGAGAGCAATTACTGTCTTTGAGTGATAGGTGGTTAGCCAGCATGATCTCTGGATGGTTCCCCGATACTTTGCTTGGTCCAAAGATAAGCTATTCCATCACTGTCCTCCATAAAACAAAACAAATAGAGATATTCTGAAATTCTGAGATGGATGCTAAAATTTAAGGTCATCAGAACATTCTGTGTTGAAGTTCAGGTGATGTGTTTTAGTGCTATAAAAGCACTAAAGCTTTACCTTGGCAAAATTAGAAAATCACCAAATAGCTGGTTATTTATAAAAATATACCATGTAAGTATTTTCTTATTGCTTTCCTAGTGTCATGGACAAGAAGCCTGTACTATACTTAGCCTTATTGAGCTCCCCTAGGCCACCTACTGACCTTGACCCAAATGTCAGTAGTTGGCATCATGTCCCGTCTTCCCTATACTCTGTCAAAAGACACTTCAAAACTACTGATGATTTTGGTATTCTCCCACCTTCTCACAGAACTTGTTCCAACTGTCTACATCTCTGTTTACAAAAGAGAACATTTTTACATCTTTTCAACACCTTTGTTTCCTTAGCTTGAATCTAATATTTCTTGTTCTTGAAATAGCAAGTTTAAAAAATTCCTCTGTCTATTTTGTTGATTCATGTTACTATATTGTGCATACAGTAGTGATCACATCAACTCTTCTTACCTCGGAATGTTTAACTTTAGTAAGAGAGTGAGGGAAAGGTATGGATTACCTCAAGATGATACAGTATTTTACTACTTTAGGATTTAAAGTCTCAGTTGGGAATGTAACTCCTTACCCCTTTTGAGTCTGATATCCCATTTGACTGTACATGACCCTGGTCATGTAACACAGCAGATCCTTACCAAAGCATCCTATTGTCTCAGATGGTGGAATGGCAAACCAGAGCAGCATATTAGCTACATGGGAAGGATAATATGAAGACCCAACACATGCACATGTTGCAAGCCTCAGGGGGGTTGAAAATATCACCAATCCAGTAGGTAACATAGCCGAGGTAGAAAGAATGACTGTTGGCTTGTAGCAAGACCAACAAGCACTCTCCAAACTCGCATGTAGCAAGTGTGGGCTCGACAGGTCGCTCCATAATGACCCATTTCACAGATCCACAGGGAAGTTACCAGGGCTTGAAGGCAACTAATTAAGCAAGACACCCCTAGGCATTACGGATGCTGGCAAAAGAACAGACATCGAATGCAGACTAAGTCATTTCTCATAGATACAGAACATGGCTACAGAGGGTGTCCAAGCCACATAGGTAAGGGTCACAATAGACAAAAGCAGCTTGAAGCAAAGAAATTGACAATTCCCTGCAAGAATTCCAGCATACAAACATACATTCGTGAAACATGTACTAGAGATTTGGAATGAAACAAAATAAGCAAATGGACCCGCAAGGGACAAAGACCGACGGATGGCTAGCACTTAGTTGAGAAAGAATTCGGACCCACTACAAAGAGGTGACCTGGCAAGCACTTCTACACAAAGCAAGATCAGCAACAGAACTGACCTTGGAGCTAGCTTGAGCTGGGAGTTCTGGGGAAGATGCCATCTGTTGGTGGGCATTTGCACTAGGGAGTTCGAGCTAATTTCAAATGAAGCAATCGTCTTGAACGAATTGTTCGCAAGTTGCTTAGCTGTTTCGATGTCTAGTTTTCTATAAACCTAGCAGTTGTTTGTATTCCTTTGCCGACTTTCTGGTTGCCTTTCCCAGTACGGGTGACTGTATCAGCTCCCAGCTCCTTGTCCCTCTGTCCCCTAGTAGGCCAAACAGGATTCTTACGACTGATGTGACACAGTAGCAGGAAGCTGGTTTCAGGGAGCCACCAAGGGGTTAGCCCCAGAAAATGTGTGTTTAGAATTAGATGTATTTGAATACACAATATTGAGGTGTTTATAAGTCATGCAATAATAATAAAAATTACATACTTTCGTAAGTCGAATCCCGATACTTGCAACATACGGCTCCAGTGGGCCATTGTTGCTTTACGCGTGTCTTCGGGGGCTTCACTCAAGTAAGTGATGAATGATGCAGCTAGGAGAGCCTCTCTTGGCAGGCCTTGTATACTAGAATCTAACTCAGACACCTGGGGAGAAAAATTATATGGTGAAGTTAAAGTTTAATTACTAAGAATACCCGTAGTGGGTGACCAAAATCAATTGCTCTGTAATTCAATTTTTAATTTTCTTAAAATAGCTTACTTGTTGACTCCAACGTTTATATTCTCCCTCCAGTTTGGTGACGAGGCTCTCTGCAGCTGTGATCGTTTCCTTGGCCTTACTTAAGTGGAATTCTACCTCTGCAGCTTCTTTAGTAGAGCGATTCAACTTCTCCCGTAGTACAGCTACCTGCTTGTCAACATCTTCCAAACCAGCCGACAACTCTCCAATCTGCGCCTCAGCTTTCTCCAAATTTCTTCAATAAAAATTAGCACAGAGCATTACAATTATTTTTGTTCGGCACACTAAAAAGATTTCTTTTGAAATACAGTACAGTATATTGGATAAGAAATGTACAGTATACAGTGTCATTTTATTTAAATGTCAAATCCCATATGTAAATCCCTAGATACAATTACTGTATATAATTAGAGTATGATTGTTAAATAATTTCTAAACAACAAGAGCTCTGGCATGAGGTATATATGTGCTGTTGTTACCTTTGCAGTTTATCTTGTTCCTTCTCTAAAGGTTTCACTTTTTCGAGTACATAGGAGAATCGTACATTAGCTTTCACCCATGCTGCCAGTGGTGCTGCTGCAGTTGATGCTCTTTTAGCAACGGACGCCTCAAATGAATCCTCACGCTCGTGAAGCAATTTTTCTACCGATCTGCGACCTTCAGAAGTTACGTCTCTTGGATCAAAATTCCTGGAAGCAAAAGGAGTTACAAGTATACCTCTTAAAACTAAAAGGAAGTTCAGGCTCCCAAAATGGGCAAATTTACAGTTTATGAAACAAATTAATTTACAATACAGTGCATGTATGGCTGTTACCTTAACTCACATGATGTACAAGTAAAGAGTGCTACCTAAAATGAGATACAGTGTACTGTACTTTGAAGACAATGAATTTTTAAGATTTTAGAATGAATACTTATAAATTTTACTTAGTGTAAGTAATAAGTGTCTTAGTGCTAGGTCTTACTTTATTTTGGATACTATTAGCTGGAAACAGTAATGTTTAGATATGGTAGAAACGTGATGACCAAACCCCACACCAGAAGAGGAGACGACGATGTTTTGGTCCATCCTGGACTATTATCAAAGTTGATTGTGATAATCGACTTGATAATAGTCCAGGACGGACCGAAACGTTGTTGTCTCCTCATCTGCTGGTGTGTGGTTTGGTCATCAGATCTTCAGCCACATTATTGTGACTAATCATCTGCATATGGTTCAAACACTTTAAGAAACAAAGTTAAGGTAAAAGCTGGCACAAATAAAGTAATAGTTTTCAAAAATAATTATAGTTTTAATCCACTTGGAACACCAATAAGTGGCCAAGGCCCAGCAATTTTATCCTGGTCATCACATTCCTTTAAAGGCAGTGTATGGACAAACCGTGTTACAATCATAACTGTATTATTGAAGTTTGCACGTACAATAATATTTTGCCAAAAAATCAAAGGCCTCTTAAAAACCTTAACCATACTTTTCTTTTGGCCTTATCGAAGCCTTTGAGAAATGATACATAAACACTTAATATGAACACACCTTATTTCTTCCTTGACACCCCTCTTTGCTAAGAAAGTTTTCATGGAATTCCATGAAGTATCTTGAACTCCCATAAGGCGTAGTACACCCTCTAGGATATCTCGTATTACTTCGGGTGGTGCTCGTAGAGATCTAAGTGAATTGATTATTTGTCTAAATTTATTAAAATATATACAAATATTAAATTTTCTGACATTCAGTTAATGACAAAGCATGTCTAAAGAACACAAAACTGTATTTCTTCAGATATTGTCACAATATATATTCAAAACTCATAGCACAAGGAATGTTTCTTTTATTGATTCTAAATTCAGTGTTAGCATAATGCAGTGGTTACTTACCTTATCTCAGTCAGGGCTTCAGCCTTGATGTTCCCTACAGCCTCTTTAGCTTCCCGCACAATGGGCTCAATTTCTGCTAGTTCCTCGTCAATTGCAATTTTCCTGTCCAATGAAAAAATATCACAAAAGATTTAACTACCAACCAACTTGTTAAATTCAGGAAAAATACAGAAGGAAATCCAAGCATTACATGAAAGTACAGCACCTTTGTATTGTACTTTCTTGGTGCTGATCTCTAGGCTTGCCTATCTCACATTACAAACAATATTAAGAATACAGCGTTCATAAGAACAAAAAATGTTTCCTTCTCAGTGACAAGTTAAGACCAGGACTGAATGGGTGATGGCACAAACAGCCTCGTCCTTGGCAGTATTATCAGGGTAAGAACCAAATAGCCTAGCCGGATTACACATGGAGGACAAACCTCCGACAGGGGGAGGTTACATTTCCTTAGAGAAGGACGGGGGGATCACATTTCCTACATTGGTAAAGAGCTTTTGACACTGTCCTCCACAGACGACTTATAAACTGTTAAAGCAGGCTGGGTAACCGAGAATATACTGGGACTGAGTTGCAGCGAAAGAGGAAGTGCTATAATAGAAAAAAAATGGATGGAAATGAACCCCTGAAAGCAGCAAAACCATGCATGACAATGCTTAAAGATCGTGCAAAACTTGTGAAGTATGTACAAACTAAAAAGGACTGTATGATATTACAGAAAGACTTGAATAACGTGCAGGTATGGACATAAAAATACGTACTGCAATTTAATCCCCCCCAAATTTAAATTAATGAGATTTTGGGGAGGAAGAGATAAGTCGGAAGGCTAATACAGTACAGAAAGAGGTAGTTGCCAGAGATACTTGTATGCAATACTTGGTAAACAAGTGAAGCAGCCTTGGGGGAGCAGTGGAAGCAACTGCTATTTATAGCATCAAGAACAAGCAAACCAAGAGTACTGGAACACTGGGAGATATAAATGCATCAGGTAGTTAGCACTCGCCGCACACACACCTCGGTAAACACATGAAATATGTTGTCAAGCTTAGCACTTACCTCTCAGCTATCTTCTTGTTTTCATTTACCGTTTGGTCTTTCAATGTTTCCATCTGAACTTTCTGAGCATTGGCATTTTTCATAGTGTCTGTAATCAGCTCGAGGGCACGATTGGCTTCCGATTGCTTTTCTGCTAACACAGTTTCTTTTTCTGCGGCTACAGCCTTAAGCTCGCTTACTACCTGACGTGCTTCATTGAGCTTTGCCACTCCAGCCTGAAAACATACGACGCATCATTATAGTTTAACCAACCATAATATATACAGTATGTGTGCATGTAATGAGTACACATTACCAGTACGTATACAATACAGTATGTGTGCTCCCTTAATTGTATTTACAGTGAATGAACTCAAGCTCCTGAGCCTTGCCAGTTAACTATTAAACGATTGGTGTGATAATTCCTAGTTTTGTCACACACTGTTCACCATTGTATTTGTGGAGGTCAAATTCCAGTTCCTGGGCCCTGCCTCATTATATTCAACTGGCTGATGGAGTTGAAGAGTCGCTAACCCCTTGGGTTTTACCTTACCTACTTTCATTCCATGCACACAATCTGCTTCCATTACCTCTCTTCCTTGCACATTCTACCTTACTGCACTTACACTTAGAACATTATCACACTGATGACCAACACCCTATACTTGCAAACCCTACTTCTTATATAAACTATAAATGATAAGAACACACCTGATGGGTGTGTTATATATATAATATAATCATGCAACAAGGAACCGTTGGCCTTTCTTGTCACACAGTTAGGAAAATCACAAACGGAACATTACCTTCAAATGACGTTGTCGCAGTATTACTCCTTCCTTTTTAGTATTATGAATTGAACGATAAGTATGCAGGAGGGTTATGTAACGCCGAGGAGTGGCAAGGTGAGATGGTAGGCTCTCATGTATAGCCAAGAAAGAGTTCAGGAATTCTGAACTGTTGCTTAGATCCCTTTCATAGTCTTCTAAAAGCAAATCTGGGATCTGGAAAGAATCAATGTTTGCTCTAGTCATCATTTTCACTACATGGGTTTAGAGCACAAGAAATGTTTTTACAGTAGTATTAATGGTGTGCCAATTTGAACAAAACAATGAGCCATAAGACATTCTTTTCTTAGCTCTTGGATTCAAATGATCTGTTGTGTAAGATTCCATTTTATCCTCAGACATGGTATGTACACTCAGGCAGAATGACAGCAGATTTCAATCAGCCTTGCAGGGTTATTATATGTTGTCATTGGATTACATACCTCAATCATTGTTTCTTGTGCCCATCCTTCCATCCAGAGCACAGAACACTGCTTATATAAAGCTGGGTTACTCTCGCACTGTGCAGAGAATTCCTGGTTGCTAGAATCCATAATCAAGGCAATGTGCAAATTTGTCATCACTCCTGTAAAGTATAAAATAAGAAACTATGAAAACTAGAAAGGCAAATGTT
Source organism: Procambarus virginalis (assembly GCA_020271785.1). Taxonomy (NCBI): domain Eukaryota; kingdom Metazoa; phylum Arthropoda; class Malacostraca; order Decapoda; family Cambaridae; genus Procambarus; species Procambarus virginalis. Next base: position 6,845,925 of record WNGS01163002.1, on the reverse strand, counting down.
TTACGTGATGTATGGCTCCCCTGTTTAACCTTTCTGTAATGGAATCCACATGAATATTATTTAAGAAATTTTATTTAGGGAGAGGACATCAAAATTTTAATTTCATACAAACCCCCAAGAAAGTTTATTCTAAATCACAATCAACTGTTTCAGAACCTTCATTGACTTATACAGTAATGCACAGTGGAATCTCACAACAAATATACCTATTCATCCAAAACTTTGGTTAGTTCACATGAAGTCTGTCACAGTATGAATCCCACAGCACCCCAGAAAAGCTTGGTTTAAATTAAAAAGTAGATAGAACATTTTTGGAAGTTGGATATGCAATTGAGTCAAAGATGAAAATAGTACATATAATTACTTTCCTCATTACTGTCAGTACTGTATTTATATTGCAATTTGTGAACTTAGAGGATGAGTTATGAATAACAGTGTATGAACACAGAAGTAATGCAAATGAATATCAAACCATACATCAGAAAATTAAGGAATGACAATGTTTTGATCTGTCCTGGACCACTATTAAATCAATTAAATGACTTGATAATGATCCAAGACAACTGGAACGTCATCGTTCCTTCATTTTCTGATGTGTGGTTAGTCATCATCTCTTCAGCCATGTTATTGTGACTAGTAGTCTGCATGCAAATGAACACTTGTAAAAATTATACTATTAAACATTAGTACGTACTTGAACCAAAATATGCATACTGTGTACCCCTGAATCCTTCATGCGCTGCCTGGTCTCGCAGAGGCATGAGGAGAGGGTCGAGTTCTTCAGGAGTGTAGAGTCCAGGAACCTGACAAAATCACATGACATAATGCACTTAAGATTTCCCTTCATGAACCTCTGAAATTGAACCTTTCAAGAATAATTGTAAGGAAGGAAGAATATAATATCTTCACATTCTTATAAGACCACATCCAATTGCCTCTTTGCCACCTGAAACAACCATAGTGGTGCACTGGTTGGTTATCGTCCAGGAAACCATCTCTCTTGCTGGTGGAGGTTTGGGTGCCCTGCAGTGGCACTTTGAGGCACTTACTTCTCCAGCACTATCTAAGTTTAGTGCCCTGGCAGCTCCTTCAGACACCACTTTGCAGCACAGGTGACTCTTACCCATTTTAATTTATTCTTTCCCTTTTCTCTCCTAACCCATGCTTAGAAAATTGTATGTTGAGTGAAGATGAAATGCTCCATCAGCATACTCTGATGCTGATTTCTTTGCATGAGTTACAATGGGACAAGGTTCAAGACAGGGAATCTGGTGTCATTATGGGTTCTGCCACTTGGTGACAGTCAGAGCTAGTATCTAGTTGGGACAACTAATAGTGAGAACAATACTTGGTGGTTCCGGTGCTGCCATATGAAGCTTGGAAACATTTTGGATGTTTATGAGTGAATGTTTATGAGTCACCGCAGTCAATTTATTTATTCTAGTGCTTCAAGTACAACATGAAAGGGACATTTGAAAAGTTCTCGATTGCATTGGTGCAGAAAGTCACCCAGCCAGATTGTCAAGATTCTCTAAACTAGGACCAGAATGAATTTTGCCATATAAGGTATTTAAGCATCCTGCTCCAAAAGGATTTGTTTTTATTCACTTAAACCTCAAAACAAATAATAATATTCATACATCTAAGTTCTATTTACTTATTAAGGGGCTTCCATATTAGATATTTTATTAATATTTCACAATAAGTACTACAAAATGATAAAAAGCTACAAGGAAGAAAACAATTCAAGCTTGTAATAAACTGACACACAGTTTTATAAAATTAGATGGCATAACTTACTTCTCCAGCCATAAGAAGAGAATTGATAATCTCGAGGAATGCCGAAGTGACCAGATGGTGATCCTCTAGAAGCAGCACCACCTGTTCTCCCTCAACACCAGCACTCTGCATCACCTAAGGTAATATTTTGATATTAAAAAGAATTATAGAAATGATACTAGCTGGAAAATATTAAATATCAGACACAAGTCAATGAAAGCATCAAATAGGATTTTCTGAGCTATCACATTTGATTGTTCCCTACTGTAAGATCAAAATGTAAACAAAATGCAAAATACTGTATTGAAAGTGTGGAAATAAAAAGTATTGTAATAAAAATTAAAATATGAACTGGAGAAATAATGAGAGAACAATCATGTTTTTCATACCTGTTTTAAATCATTTTTGAAGTTTTTAATGTCATAACCAAGGCTCATAGCTGGTGAGACAACTCTAATACCATGTAAGTTGGCAATAACAGAGATGGCAGTTCTGCGGCCCACACCCGACCTGCCAGCCATGAGAAATGAGCCTCCAGGGGATGTTAAGATCCGGTCAACACGTGCCATAGCCTCCAATACCTAAGATCAGAGCAATGATCTTGCACTAAAATATTATCAGATTAAGATAATAAGATTGAGATAAACATGTCACTGGCAAATAATACTGTGACAGAATTGCATACATAACCAACAATACAGTAATATCAAACATACAGCTGTACAAATAAAAGAATGACTATCAGATTGAGGTAACTGATCATCTACCTATCGATTCAAACCTGCCACCCACCACCAGGTGGCAGCACCATGCCACCCACGATACGAGAACCAGGAGTTCCCCAGGCTCAGGTCGTAACACTTTCTCCCTGATTCTCCTATGGAATAATGTGGGAGACCGTTGGCAAGCCCCCTAACTTCTTCAGGTAATATAAATGCTGGCCAGCAGGTGCACAGTGACAAATGCTAAATTATAATTATATAATCCTGTTGCTCTGGTGCAAAATGTCAACAAGCCCTGACAGTGAATAAGGTGAGGTCTCCCATATCTGGCCACTTGCTGGCCACCAATGCTTAAAAAATCAATAGTGCTTACACCATTGGATATAATGAGACCATAAAAAGGCCAAGGGGCTATGAATATATTCCAATAACATATTTCAACACGAAAAATAACTAATATGAAAAAAATTAAAATGTTCAGTTTTCTATGACTGCAGCTTCTTATGCCTTGCTCAGGAAGGGGTATTTCTTCAACACTCAAAACCATATTTTTACAAAATTATGAAACAAAAGCTTGAATTTGGCTATTTGTCATAAGACTGCCAACAATATTTCTGAATGCAGCACAGCCTATAATACTGTCTTAGATTAACTAAATTACAAAGGCAGAGTAAAGTGATGCACACACTTGTTTACCTCTGTGAAGATGAGTAAATTAAGCTCTTGTTTCTCCCTGCTGTACTGTGTCACCGCACGTGTCACCACCTCACTCCAGTCCTCGGTGCTCATTTGGCCCAGCTTGTAACCATGGAGAGGCAGAGGTGCCCCAGGAGCCACCTAACATTACACACAAACATTTACAGTATTTACTAACTTTATCTAAAAATCTAAGAGCACTGTAAATTATGGCACAACACACAACATTCACACCTGAAGATATTTAATGTTCCAAAAGTGATAACTCACTTCACCAGGTATATTACAGCATTTTCAGTCAAGAAGCTGCCTTTTTCCTACTGATAATTTGTTAATTTTAAACCCACGGGATAGATATGAGGCACATAATGACCAAATTAACAATAGTGGTAACTGTCTATTCCATATAATTCAGTTTAATTGCTTGTTTGATTCCCTTAAAGCTTGACAGCTCCAGTGCAGTAACTATCAGAACCTACTGAGGAGACTCTCCAAGAAAATCAAGTTAGAGAGCAAAAACATGTAAGTTGCTTTCTTACAACACTAAATTGTAAGATTGAAAATTGTATTAAAATGGTTTGGTCATTCAATGTCTGGATGATAATACTGTAGAGTGAGGCTAGGAGGAGAGGACAGCTAAGGTGGGCAGACAAGACGAGTGTGATGATGAGAGAATCATTTTACACTTGGCTGTAAAGAGAGATAAGATGCTGCTGTGAATGTTTTTCTATGGAGATGGTGCACCTTTAACAAAAATATGTTTGAATAGATAAGTATAGTTTTGAGTTAAGTATCTATAAGCCATATTTATACTGCTTTTTTATTTATTCTGCATTGATTCCTTCTCATCCTATGAAAGAGGAAAACAGTATTAATAATGATGCTCAAGATCATAAATGTCATGAATACCGGTATATATATATTAATGGATAATCAAATAAAGCAAAGACATGACTGGAAATGCACCACATGATACTTACAACACTAACTGCAGGGGTGACAAAGTACTTGGAAACTATGTGATCACGGAGATCCAAGCCCCAGTCTGATTGAATACTAGAGAGAATTATTGCATCAAATTTCTGAACATCATCTCTCTCGGCCAGTTTGTCACGGAAAAGTCTGCATCCTTCATACAGCCAGACCTAAACAATCAATACAATAAAATTAATAATTTTGCAAACTTCTTGGATAATTCTTTAGACATGTTATTTACCTACCATTTAATTGTATGGAGTAGCTTTTCTATATTTTAAATTTAATTAATACTGTACTGTAATAAAAAAAACATTATAGTAAATATGCCAATGATAAAACTTAACACTTTCACTGCCCGATGCTGAATATTGCAGCAGAAAACCAAAATACGGAGTACTGAATGCCCGATGATGCAAATAGGCGTAAATAATTTTAAAATGTGTAGAAATTCCATTTATTGCCTACTATGGCACTTGTTTTAAAATGTGCACCAGTTTCTGCCCATTCTCTGTATACCCCCATGTGGCATCCTGACCCTGCCGTGTGGGCGCCCATCCACGCTGGAGGCTCACCGTTTTTGTGACCTCGCCCGTGACAGCCACGGCCTCCCCTCGAGTCTAAAAGTTTCCCCATTCTGGTCATTTTATTTCAGGCATTTGTTGTTACCGACTTTATAAACACTGAAAATTGACTTCCAGATGGATATTGATCAAGAACAGAGCCAATCCATGACGAAAGCATTGAAAGAAACACAATTGAGACATATGTTCTTATATGCACCTATTCCTTTAGAGCATTCTATTGCAAACAATTTGATACCAAACTGAATGACGTAGCATGAAAATTGAGGTGAGAAAGCTAAAAAGATTATAAACATTTGTGGGTGGTGGCGAGTTTACGCGCACCGCTCGGCCTACCTTGAGGTGCGCGGCGGGTCGCCCGCCATGCCAGGGAAAGCGTTAATTTGGCTTGAAGGAAAGTATTATAATGTATCTATTGTGTCTGAGCATGGGTGTAGAAGCAACTTCAAAATAATGGATTTTGAAGTACCAGACCAGGTAAAACAATTCAATACTGTATGTCATGTTGATAGGGTAAAACTTAATGTGCTTGTACCTACAGTACACTTAACCAGTCCTTCATAAAGATGAATAATATTTTAATTCAAAATGTTTAAAAAATTAGTTACTGAACACAAGGCACAAGTGTAGTATTCTATGAAATCACATTAACAAACACCCAACTAAGAACAACTTTAAAATCATAAAATTAATGTGTGTTAAAAATCCTGTTAAAATATTTAGCATTTGTTTAAATAATGGAATAAATACCAACCTCCAACAGTGGCTGAAGAGTAGCATCATCTGAGGTAACTTGATAACGTAAGAGACCCAGAACCCAGCGTGTCAGGTCACGTGGAGTGAACAAGTAGTGGCTATAGTCATCTACACTGAAGGTATCACGCACCTGGATACAGACAATGATATTACAGTGTGAATGCCTTAATCCAGATTACCTTTATGTGAATTCATACATTACCCTTTACTGAGTGGACCAGATTCTGGTGTGGTACAGTTAAAAATCAGTGAAACATTAGAACCTAATATGGTACTGAAGATTTGAGTTATACCATTGTGTAGCTTAGATAGACTCTGAGACAGCCCTCCTAGAAAAATAATTCACCACTTTATAATTAATTATTGGTCCACAAATAATATAAACCCTTTTTATCTATTATAAATTAATACCTGTTCAGTTCAACGTACATTTAGTTTGACTTATTTTGTCGAGTTGCAGTCTAGTACCCTGTACATGGTGCATCTAGTAAGTCAGGTGTGTTGAGAGAGTATGTGTCCCCTTCTCATGTACAAGCAATGTGCTTTGGACCTCATGTTGCACTATAAGGTGACTATCATCGCAGCAGTGAGGAGCTACTAAGGGGGCCTACATAAAAAGCTATCAAAGCATTATTTTCTCCAAAATATATGATTCAAGTCTACTCTATATTATTGTATTATGTTTCTAATGCTCTTTTGCACTAAATATCCATTTCTTGAGATTCCACAATTACAGACCTAATTTACACCATGTTGTTCATCTCTTGAAGTATGCTGACCCCGAGACATCATTATTAATCCCCCTCTCCTTAAAGCTGGTTTATTTGCTTTAATCTTAGTTACCTTTATATAAATGTATTTTTCCCCCACAGTTTAATGACTGCAAATACTGACTAAAAAGAGAGAGCCAAAGTAATTTGTATGTTATACAGGTACCCTGAGCGTGAGCAGCTAGTGAGTGTGTATGGTGCGTATATGCAGTCGGTGCTTAACACTATGTGCCCGGGCCACCCTGCTTGGGGGTCTCAGACTAAGCCCAGCAACTGGCAACATCCATGGTCAACGTCTACCAAAATGTAATTTTTGTGTATAGTTTAAATGTTTTTTTTTTCTGTGTGATGTAAAGACATTAAAGTGTTTTGATTTTGCA
>WNGS01163002.1:6787405-6827021 GCA_020271785.1 Procambarus virginalis | reverse complement strand
AAATTGACAAAGATCTAAGGAATAATAGGGTGACCTTTGACAAGCCATCAGCTTCGTGTCCCAGTCGAGACCAGTACACAGATAGCCCTTGGGTAAATTCAGATAAATAATACTGTAAATCTATATCCTTAGATGTTTTGTTCCATCTGGAAATTCCCCATCCTTGACAATGGTGGTTACATGATTAATCCTACATTGAAATATTCACCACCTTGAGCGAATGACACTTGACTCTTTAATAACAAATATGTTTAAGATACTAAGAGACAGTGCTTCCCATTGCCCATTTCAAGCTTTACAAAATTCTGTTCAGTGCTATGAAAGACTAATTACTTAGGTAAGGATTGGCCAGACCTTGTGTTCAGCATTTAATGCAAGGTACACCAGAACCCCAAAGATTTTGGCACATGCCTCTCTTGGAAGCTTGTGTCCTAATTAATTGCCAAGAAAACATGAGCAAGAGAAGGACATTTAACATACAATCAGTTTACATAAGAGACTTTAAAAAGTGAGTTTTCAGTTGAGATAGTGATGGGTATTCTGTAGTCAATTGGTACCTTAGGCAATTTACGGGCTACTCGTGGCCATGCCACCTCTGGGTGGCTTAATTTTCATTACTCAAATAAACAGCCCCTTCTTATCCATAATGAGAAAAAGAAACTTGGGAAATACTCAGTCCTCTATACTCAAAGTATTCATTTTAATACGTGGATTCAAAAAGACCACTAGGTGATGCTTTGTTGCTACTACCATCTAATAGTTGAATACTTGGGTGTCGCCTGACATTACTCACTGCAGTAACAGTGATTAACAGGGAATAACACCTCACTTTTTTCTCAGGCTTCCTTGACAGTAGCAATCCATGGTTAGTAATCTGAACTTGTATGAGATTTCATCTGAGTTACTTCTATGCTTGACCCTTACTCTCAGGTATCCAGAGTTATAGTCCCAGTTTTAGTTATTTGGATTGTGCATAAACATTCATTCAGGGGCAGCTTCACAGTGCACAAAGATTCTTCAGTCCCTCAGCCCTTTCTCTCTCTTGTTACTGTTGTGTGACCTTTTTTATAGTCTATTTTGTTTTATTCAGTCACACATAAACCCTCATTTTTTCTGGGTCCCCAAGCTAGGCAGGATTTATTGTTCCTATTACGGGCCAGAGATCCATGTGTCAGAACTGAATGCAGCTCTCCATGAGTTTAGTTCTACTTTCACTTCCTGGCTACAGTATCGAGTTATTCTCGTGTATGAGTATAAACGTATTTCTCCCATTCTTTCTACATTCAAGTACAAGAGATTGTTAAAGTTTGTATGAAACAATGTAAAGTCAAAATACTGTATTAACAATTTTTTTTATTGGAGTATATATCATACAGGGGTGGATTTTTTACAAGGACAATTACATTGCATGACACGTGATTGTATTTTGATTGGCATATATAAATATGTATTACTGTATTATGCTTTTACAGGTAAAACAGCAGATGCCTTATTGACAGACCTGAGTGGTTATGAGGAGTTGAAGACCAGCATTGCAGAGTTTTGTGAGGAGCTGGAAGAATATCACAATGATCAGTTTGACTCGTGGTCCCGAGATATGCTACATATGATTGATACACAAGAGCTTAGGTATAGTAGCTGTGTGTGTGTCAGCATTTGAATAAAAGAGCATCAACTGGTATCTATCATTTCAGAATAAATTAAAACTAAAGTTTGAAGTAAGTAACTGATGGACCATCTAGGGAATATAGTTAACTGTAAGATATGTGCTAATGAGTGTAAGCAGCAGAGGCTCTTATTTATTGTGGTAGTGAATAAAGATTTGCTTGTTTATACAAGTACGTAGTCTTTTTCTGATTCAAGTTGCCAGCTGCTTCAGTGCTGTATATTTACAGTGAAGAAGTAAATACTGTAGTCTCAGTTATTAAAGAATCATCTGTAACTAAAATAAAGGTTTCAAGAGAAGTCCTTTCTTTATAGTTACTCTATATTTCAGAATGTTTTGTTAATTTAGCTATTTATTTCACTCCAGCTTGGCCACAGACTCCCCTGTGTTGTCATTCAGTAAAGGCCGCCTACTGCGAGTTAATTACAATCCACGACTTGTAGGGCTGGTAAGGGAAGTAAGTCAGCTTGCAATCCTGGGACACAATATACATCCAAATATAATTAAAATGGCAAATCTTGCTCAAAAGTTTATGAAGCAGGCTAAGGCCTTGGAAGAGGTAAGAATCAATTCTTTAAATTTGTCACTATTATATCAGTATACGCACTATATGCCTACTACTATATATTCTACTGTATATCTTTTACTGCACATCATAACATAATAATATCAATGCTCTTCTCTCACACATAATTTACTTTGTCTCTTAATTATAAGAACTACTTTTTGTATTTGTCTCTCTTTTCATTACAGTTTACTCCCAAATTCATGTGGTGATAAAGTTCAAGGACTGAATATGTGCAAGTTATGATTTGAGACCCATTGAAACAATTTATGGAGTTAGCATTCTAATTACAATTTCAGTATTATTTAGAAAAAAAATCTGAAAATATGGAGGCAGCTTGAGATAGAAGGCAATGGGAAGTAGTGCACTTTGGTTGCTTGAAAAGCTGTGCCAGTAGAGCATGCTTCCGAGTGCTTGAAGAGCTGTGCCAGTAGAGCATGCTTCAGAGTGCTTGAAGAGCTGTGCCAGTAGAGCATGCTTCCGAGTGCTTGAAGAGCTGTGCCAGTAGAGCATGCTTCCGAGTACTTGAAGAGCTGTGCCAGTAGAGCATGCTTCCGAGTGCTTGAAGAGCTGTGCCAGTAGAGCATGCTTCCGAGTACTTGAAGAGCTGTGCCAGTAGAGCATGCTTCAGAGTGCTTGAAGAGCTGTGCCAGTAGAGCATGCTTCCGAGTACTTGAAGAGCTGTGCCAGTAGAGCATGCTTCCGAGTACTTGAAGAGCTGTGCCAGTAGAGCATGCTTCCGAGTGCTTGAAGAGCTGTGCCAGTAGAGCATGCTTCCGAGTGCTTGAAGAGCTGTGCCAGTAGAGCATGCTTCAGAGTGCTTGAAGAGCTGTGCCAGTAGAGCATGCTTCAGAGTGCTTGAAGAGCTGTGCCAGTAGAGCATGCTTCCGAGTGCTTGAAGAGCTGTGCCAGTAGAGCATGCTTCCGAGTGCTTGAAGAGCTGTGCCAGTAGAGCATGCTTCCGAGTGCTTGAAGAGCTGTGCCAGTAGAGCATGCTTCCGAGTGCTTGAAGAGCTGTGCCAGTAGAGCATGCTTCAGAGTGCTTGAAGAGCTGTGCCAGTAGAGCATGCTTCCGAGTGCTTGAAGAGCTGTGCCAGTAGAGCATGCTTCCGAGTACTTGAAGAGCTGTGCCAGTAGAGCATGCTTCCGAGTACTTGAAGAGCTGTGCCAGTAGAGCATGCTTCCGAGTACTTGAAGAGCTGTGCCAGTAGAGCATGCTCCCGAGTGCTTGAAGAGCTGTGCCAGTAGAGCATGCTTCCGAGTACTTGAAGAGCTGTGCCAGTAGAGCATGCTTCCGAGTACTTGAAGAGCTGTGCCAGTAGAGCATGCTTCAGAGTGCTTGAAGAGCTGTGCCAGTAGAGCATGCTCCCGAGTGCTTGAAGAGCTGTGCCAGTAGAGCATGCTTCCGAGTGCTTGAAGAGCTGTGCCAGTAGAGCATGCTTCCGAGTACTTGAAGAGCTGTGCCAGTAGAGCATGCTCCCGAGTGCTTGAAGAGCTGTGCCAGTAGAGCATGCTTCCGAGTGCTTGAAGAGCTGTGCCAGTAGAGCATGCTTCAGAGTGCTTGAAGAGCTGTGCCAGTAGAGCATGCTCCCGAGTGCTTGAATAGCACTCGACTACATGCATGAAAATATACACCATGTGCTCTGTATAGCTATTGCTAAGCATCATATGCTCAATAGGAAACCTTAATAATCTGATTCCAAGGTATGGACACCCATTCTGAGATTAGGCAATTTCTTATTCCAGATTCTCTTTAAAAAAAAAAACAGAAATCACAACAGCATGATGCATCAAATGAACAAATCCACAAGGGTTGTGATGCGGGTTCAAACTTACGCCCGTGATCATCACGGCCCTTGTGGATTTGTTCTCTTTAGAATGTACTACTACAGCAAAGTGCCAAATAGTTGTGCGTTCATTACTGAAAATCATTTCTACATCATCTTGCTCTGATATATACTAGTTATTCTGCTGTTGATTTCTACCTATGTTCTAATGCTTATCAGGATTTTGACTGGCATTGGGATGAGGCAATCCTACCATCTACCACTATTTGGCACAATAAGTCCTGCATCCTGTATGATAAATGGTTGAGGTATTGGCCTCAGGATCCATCTTTCCAAATTCCTCCCAACTAAAGGTAAAACTGACCTCAAAAGGAAAAGTATGTTCATATGGTTGTGTGAAATCTTAGGGAAATAAATGAAGAAAAGAAGCTGGAGCAGTGAAAGCTTTAAAGGAAGGAAGGAAGGAAGGTTAATGAAAAAAAATGCTGAAAGGAATAATTAATCAAGTACTGTAAATATTGTACGAGCCTTGTTGCCCTGCCTTACTGCGCGATTCATTTCCTTCACAAAAGATTACTGTGTTTACCTATTGGTAACTCTGGGGGAAGTGAGATATAGCTCTTTATGCCCTGCCTCCTAGCTGTCAACACCTGACATGCCAATTACCTTTCTAAGGGATAAGGGACAACTAAGTCTGATTAGAAATATTCTCTTCATGTATACTCAAAGTCCGTTTTATATATTGCAGTAAATTTGTTATTTAAATTTTTATACATAATGAAGTTCCTAGTCCTGGAGCCGGATTCACGAAGCAGTTACGCAAGTACTTACGAACGTGTACATCTTTCCTCAATCTTTGACGGCTTTAGTTACATTTATTAAACACTTAATGAGCTCCGAAGCATCAGGAGGCTGTTTATAACAATAACAACAGTTAATTGGGAACTTTTCATGCTTGTAAAATGTTTAATAAATGTAACCAAAGCCGTCAAAGATTGAGGAAAGATGTACACGTTCATAAGTACTTGCATAACTGCTTCGTGAATCTGGCCCCTGGAGTGCATATTATTTTTATCTTGAAATCCTTAGCAGAAATCTACGCAAGGAATCCATCACCACATGAGATTGGAAATTGACTGTGTACATTCACGCACACACTCACCTGATATGAGGAAAGCCTATTCCTTGTGTTCACATTCACTCCTTCATGCTTGGAGAAATTTTTTCAGTTTCCTTGTTTGTTTTTCATTGTCTTGTGTGTTGAAGATGCTGTACTTCTTAAATAAAACTTGGACTCCCATCATCATGGTTTTCATTTTCGATAGTATTCTTGTCATTAATTATGATACATATTTATTCCAGTAATTCTGTGAATACCAAAAACTTAAAAACTTTTCAAGATTTTAACTAAAATTTTTATAATTTAATTGAACTTTTGTTATACACTTCTTTTATAGTAACTGTGCATTTACAGATTGCAAACTTCCACAATACAGTAGGAGACCAAATGATTCCTTCTCAGCGACCAATGATGCTTGAAGCAGCACTTGCTCTCTCCGGCTTGGTACAGGAACAAACTACCATCACTTGGTCCAACACTCAACAGTTAGATGCTTATATTGCCAAGCTCAAGGTAGCTACACAGAGATTGGCAAGAGAAAATAAACAGCTGGCTCAGTGTCACCTTATGATCAAGGAAAGAGTACGTAAAGTTTTTCTTCCTTTTTAAAACTCCAGTATCATTTGAATGGGAGGGAAGCTCAAGTGTATTATTTTAAGGTAAATGTAGGTAGCCCCTGATAGTGCTATAGCTAAAATGTATATAACTTGTAAAGACTGGTAATATTAGGTATTGTATTTGTATTGTATGTTTATTCTCCTTCAAGTAACACTCAAGTGTGAAGTAAAAATATGAGGGAGCTATTGTGTAGTTCCTGGATTTTACATATTTCTGGCATGATATTCCTTATTTTAATAAGGAGCCAACTCTTCTTGTTGCCTCAGCCTGTAAGTCGATGCTCGGGTTAATTTCACATTAATTTCACTTAATGCCTTATTTTTCACATGCTAATCAATTTCTTCTAGTAAGGTGTTGATAATATTTTTAATCAGAAGACTAATTATTTTTTTTTTAGGTGTTAGCATTGATGAACACTGACTTGTTGCGCCATCAGTCTAAATGGAAAGAGTTACTAAAGGAGATGCGATCCATCATGCACCAGTTGCAGGAAAAAGGATTTGCCGACCAAAAGTCTTGGTGCTCTCATTGGGATCGTCAGCTGTACAAGGCACTCGAACATCAGTATCAGCTTGGACTGGAAGCCCTTAACCAGTACCTTCCAGAATTTAAAGTGGAGTTAACATACAGGTGTGGCATATTACTTGTCTTCTATTTTGTACTTTTATTATTATTATGTTTTTACTTGTAATGACTTTAATATTAAAGTGTTAGCTTTAGTAAATATTGTGTGTTGTTCATGATTACTTGTGATCACAAGTTGTGTAGAGCTCTTAAATTGACAATTTAGGAAGTAGTTGCAGTATAACAACAACAAGATGACAACCATAGCAAGATAACAAGTCTACTTGTTGATATTATCTACTTGTAGATGTTCTCTACTTGATATTGTTGTCCAGTTGATGTTGTCTAGTAGTTTATATTGTCTGGTTGTTGATGTAGACATTATGCTCTCCTCCAGATGCATAGTTTTTGTTCATATGACCCTGGTGCACATTATGTTCACTTGCACCTGTCTCCTTCTTTTCTGATGCAAAATGAGTCAGTGGGCTACTAAACGGGGGTCTATATCATGGACTGGGTGAATTGGAGTACAAGCAAGGAACACCATTTGCAAGACAAAGGTGTCATTGACCCAACAGGCAGCATGGCAGAGGCAAGATGGTGAATGTCACCCTGAGACAAGGGAACAGAGCAACCTTTAAACTCGCACAAAGCAAGATGGGACTCAGAGGACACATCCATTGGACCAATGAGCTCCAATGGGGGTTTCCAGGGCCATTATGCTGATGGTTAACCCTTAAACTGCGCATGGCGTATATATACGCCCTGAGTAACATGTCCGACGGTGCGCATGGCGTATATATACGCCATCGGGTGCCATTCCCGATTCAAATGGCCCGCGGCTACACGGGGTTCACAGTAGCTTCCTCAGGGCTCTTGTAAACAGACGCCATTTAAAAAAAAAATCGTGGGCAATAATCTCAGGTGTGAGAGGCAAAGTACTGTTGGAGCAACCAAGGCTGGCGCACGCAGCATGAGCGATCAGCATTGCTGTTCAGCTTGTGACCACAGCATCACCGAAAAATGTCAAAATAAATATATAACTGTTATTATTAGTGATGACAATATTACAGATGACCCGTGACTGTGATATAAATAACCAGGGTTGTGATAATAGCAGGATTGTTGTAATAATTAGCGCTGTGGGAGGAGTGATGCTGAGAGACAGGGAGACAGCATCGTTTACTGACTGTGTGGCCACCTGTTATTGTTTACATTCACCATACCAGCTCAGTGGTTCTCTATGGTGAACACAAATGTAGATACTTATATATAATGTGTGTATTAGTGTAATAACAGCAAAAGGATTATGCTGGGAGGAGCCATTTGGGTGACGGAGGTGACGTCGTCTGCACGATTGTCAAGCTGTTTAGAGGGTGGCCACTATGCTCTTTGGGCGCACTACAAGCTTAGGTGTACAGTTACAGTGCATAAAACATGTAGATATTTATATATAATATGTGTATATAGGGTAATAACACTGAAACAGTATTGTTGGGGGAGAAAGTTTAGTGCATGTGACCTTGAATGAGTGAGGGAGCCGCCAGCCGCCAGCTGTGTATACCGACGACTCTTAGTCCTGAACTAACTATATCAGCTTAGCTGTACAGTTGTGGTGAACAAAATATATACATACTTATATATAACGTCTGTATATAGTGTAATAACACCACAAATGGTATTGTTGGGGGAGAAAGTTTAGTGCGTGTGTTGAGGGAGTGGCAGCGAGTGGCTGGCTGGTGTGTGGCGGTAACTCTTCGTTGCTTTTCGACTCAATACCAACTTAGTTGTTCGTTATGGTACCAAAATATGCAGATACTTATATATAACCTGTGTATAGAGTGTAATAGCAGCAAAAACTATTTGTTTATTGTTTTATGAACATAATAATTGAATTACTAATATGCACACCATATGTTTGAGCATAGCGATTATTCACCACTTTTATTATATAAATATATTACAATACACACAATTGAATAATATTACTGCAAAAAAACTAAGAAAAAATCAATCGGAGACATTGAAACAATTAGGTAATAATATCTTTGTGGCAACTCCCATCTGTCAGCGCGGGTGACGCTGACCGGCCCTGGCGACCGCTCTGTCAACGCCCACTTTTTGCCAGACTTCCTCGGTCAATTGCGCCCAAAATATGTGACCTACAATTTTTTTGCTATTTTTCCCGTGCTCAGGGGACACAAATTAACATGTTTAGAAGACGAAAAAATTTTTTGGAATTTTTTTTTTTCTTGCGCACAGGGGTGTAAATGTCCCCAGGACCCCTGAGCAGTGTAAGGGTTAAGGGATGCCCAGGCAAGGTATTGCTAACCAGTTATCCCAGAACTACCAAACAAACAAAATGCTGAAGCCCTGCAACGTGTGCAATCATGGGGACCTAGCGGAGGGCCATCAAAATCATACAAGTGGTCTTACTGCCACACCAGGCAGACCCCCCACCAGGCAAAAGAAAAGAAAAACACCCTGCACAAGCACATTATCTCCAGGAGGAACAGAACCGACCACTATGCGTATTATAAGACAGCTGCACAGTATCGTGTGCCCCTGCCAGCGACGATGCCTCCTCCTACCCAAGGCCAAACAGGGGTAGGAAAAAAACCCAGCTGACCCCAAGGGCAGGCAATCACCAAGTAGCAAAAGAACCCTGCAGAAGTAGCCCCCGAACAGTTTATGGAAGGTAACCAAAAACTGCAAGGGCAGTACTTACAGAGCACCTAGGGAAGGGAACCCTAGGTGCATGCAGTCCCGGTACTTCTGGAATGACACCTGGCTTGCACACCATCACATCGCAGCATAACACCACAAAGCACAGCACTACTTGAAGATTGGAGTAAGAGTTGATCGATCACAACCCAACACAACAGCCTCAAAACTGGGATTGGGTAGCTGGTGTGGGAGGTCTGGGGACCCCACCTTCCCCCCCTCCCAGGGAGTGGGGGAGTTGCACAGACAGCGGCGCAGCTGCTGTGGTGACGTCATGCTTGTTTGCTTGTTTCTGATTGGGGAGTTCTGCTTGCTCATTTGGCTTTCAGTTTGTAATGTTGCTAGCTGTAGTTTGTTTTGGGTTCCTTCCTATCTGGGTGCCTGACCTGGTAGATAGCAGATATAAACTGCTTCCACCTACATAGAGGTCTCTATAGGCCATTGCTCTTCGTGCCTCTCTGAGGGGGGCCAGGTTCCGGCTCGTGGTCCCCGGTAGGCCTAGAACTCCATTGATTAACTGTTGCCATGGTCTAATAAATACACATCAACCCGGTATAGCTCTGGGGAGCCTCCGGGTCTCGCCCAGAAAATGGAGTTTCGTTACATTTAACGCTGGGTTCAACTATAGGTAATCACATTAAATTTTCCTTACCAGTGTCACAGTATGAAAATATTTGTGATACATTATTAGTCTAATTATATAAGGATTTGGTTAAGTTTTGGGAAATGTACGTTTGTTATTTTTTGGTCATACTTTTTGGTATAAAGTATATTGAGAGAAAAAGAGACTCCAACTGCTATCTACAGTATATGGTTTGTTTACAGGCAACAAAGGCTTCAGTTCCTTCCCCCAATTGAAGAAATTCGCATGAAATATTATGGCCAGTTGAAGCGTTTCTTAGCTATTCCATACCACTTTAAGGTATACTACTATAAAGTTTATCTTGCCAATAAAATTTCTGATATAATAAATAATAATAATGCTGTGAAAAGAGACCAAAAATTAATGTATTGTATGTATACTGAGGAAGAATCAATCTGCCACAGGGTGTGAATGACGTAAATGAACATCCAGTGTTCCCGACCATTGTGGACCGTAATGCCCATCGCTTCGCACAGCTCTTCCAGCGAGCTGAAGAATTGTTCGAGAGACTTGAGAGTGTCAAAGAACGTTTTGTGGATTTATGTGCTCTTGGTTCCTGTGATGTAGACCAACTTGTGGAGAAATACTGTAAGACATCTGAAGACTGGGACAGGTAAGAACACATTTATTTTCAAGCATTTATATCTCTTATAACTTGGTACAGTTCATGAAGATCACGTGACAAGCAAATAATGGTGCTAGTATCACTCATTGAATGTTTAGTTGCTGAAAAGATTTTAGTGTTACATCAATGAGCTTCAGAGAGTGTGAGATTTTTTCATACTGTCAAGTCTTGGGAATGGAATAAGATTGTTTCAAAACCTCATTTTCTGTAATTTTCTCTGTCACTCCAGTCACTAACTGATGTTTTTCATTATTTTCTAGTTCAGCTCTTAAGTTGACAAATGTTTGCCTCTAAATTGAGCTGCTTTGTAAATCAATCGATTGCATCTCAAAATTATCCAAATTAATCTATTGCAACACGTCCAAATTAAGCTTATCTAATGTTACACTGTCTGCACGCTTTATGATTTTTTTTTGGGGGGGGGGAGAAATATTTAAAGGTGCCATTGTTGACATCACATTTAAAAAAATTCAGTTTGATTTCAAGGGCTTTTATGTTATAAAACATGACATCAATTGTTTTGCCTGATCCCTGTAATTTGGTATAAAAAAACATTTGCTTCTTCATTTGGCATCATTTTGCTTCTTCATTTGGCATTTGGCTGTAATAATAATGTGTACCTGTATACTGTATACTATTATGGGTAGAGTTTAAAGAATCAAAGGCGGCATTGAATGCTGTGTGCCGGGATAATTAATTTTTCGCGTTCCTTCCTTGGCATGCATGCCGTGGTTTTCCACCTTCGCATGCATCCTATCTTGAGTATCTTGAGATAATTTCGGGGCTTAGCGTCCCCAAGGCTCAGTCCTCGACCAGGCCTCTTTCATTTTTTGTTACACACCCCTAGGCAGCAGCCCGTAGCAGCTGTTTAACTCCCAGGTACCTATTTACTGCTAGGTGAACAGGCGCATCAGGGTGAAAGAATCTATGCCCATTTGTTTCCGCCTCCACTGGAATCGAACCCAGAACCTTAGGACTACGAATCCTGAGTGCTGTCCACTCAGCTGTCAGACCCCCTTGCATGCCATAGGTTTGCCACCCTTATCTATACCTTTACAAAATTTTTACATTCTTTACCATAGTGAAAATAAAATGCCTTTAATTTTTTAATACAAAATATATAATACAAGTAAATATTAAGTAATTAAATTAATTAAAAGTTAGAGTGGCTGCTTTTATTTAATATTTTTGCACTTCGTTTTCTATAATGTTTTACAATTTTTTGTGGGTTAATGCCTCCTTACTCCATGAGAATAGGAAAATTGGCAACAATGGTGATGATCATAATGATACTGTAGTGTATAAGTTAAATTATATGTTACTAGAAGATAAATAATTTTATTTCAGGAACTTCCGAGCATCAAAAGGCAAGGGTCAAGAGATTGGAAAGTTACCAAGTACAGAAGAAAAGCTGGATTGCTTCAGCATAAGTTTCCAACCCTTGCGAGTGGAATTGGAGATAATGAATCGCCGTTACTGGGATATTCTCGTTCAATCCCTTCATAATGCTATTATAAAAGATATCAATACAATTGAAAAATTCACGGAGGAAGCAGTAGATGTAAGTGACTTATAAATTGGGTTCAATATATATATATATACAGTATGGTACATGTTTGTCTCCATTTCATCAATTTCACGCTTTTTATATCTAATCTCTGTATTTGTGCAAATTTATATCTGCATGTTTCCTTGTAGGCGTATGTTCACCAGCATTACTCGTAAAGTGCAGCTAAAAAAGCAGCGTTGAATATAATGAAATGCTTCTTTCTGGTAGAGCCCTGATATCTCTCCGAGATGGCTTCCCATTACTGGGTTACATCAGCAAGGAGCTGTTGATTGTTATGATCACCCTTTCTGAAAGCATTCAGAAAGTTATGGGAGCAATATAGACAGCTGCAAGGTTTATGGAAAACGAAGTACCGAAACGGCCAAATGACTTGAACGATTCATTCAAAACAAATGGTTCACTCAAAACTAGCTCGAACCCTAGATGCAAATCCCCACCAACAGATGGTGTCCTGGCCAGAGCTCCTGGCTGCCAGCTGGCTCCAACGTCGTTCTTGAGTTGATAAAGTGTGTACCGACGAACCTAGTAGAGGGGAAGGAGACACAGGAAGCCACCATGATTTTACCAGAAAGTGGCATTTTATTACATTAAATGCTAGTTTTCTGGAAGGAGCCCCTTGGTGGCTCCCTGAAGGTAACTATCCACAGAGAAGAAGGAAGACATTTGACTTACCAGGGAGGAGGAGAATGGCAACAGCATGGGTCACCAGGACTAAGAGTTCCCCTTCCCTAAAACCCCTAAGCCCAGAAAGCAGCCCCCAGCAAAATGAAGAAAACAGACGTTCAAGCTATGAGCTTACAAACATTGAGTGTCCAAGGGTAGACTGCAAGCTGGTTAGCTTTTATGACACTGAACAACCTGAGAAATACAAGCCTTGGAACAGGGGATCAAGGAAATGGATCCTCTAACAAAGCATTCACCAAAGCAAAATGAGCAACATTTAGGAAGCAGGGATGCACTATCACTCAATGCAGCAAATGATGCACCCTTGGCTGGACCAACCAAGCATCAATCACCAGAGTTTCCCCTCTGGAAGCTATCAAACTTGTTCTTTTGCAGAAAAGGAGAAGTCTGCATACAAATAAATCCCCCACTAGGGCCAAAAGAATAGACCCCATGCCTCTAGAGGAGTGTGAAGAACTCAACCCTTTGAGGCAAAAGTCAACAAAAACACTGCCTTAAGAAATATATCAGACCAAAGGAACAACCATGAGCCTAAAGAATAAAAAACAAACCAACACTCTGTCAAGGGACCAAGGCAGATCAGGAGAAGCATGAGCCAGCTGAAGGAGAAAGAGAGCCCAAAACAACTTGTGGAAAGTGTTGAAGCCTTAACCCTTTAAATGTGTGTGACAATCAGGAGATGTTTTTGCCATTTATGATCACCCTGCACAAGACAATGAAAGAGGTTTTAAAGTACTGCATAAAATTTATAACTCCCCACAGGTACACGAAGGTCATGTCTGCTTCCTCGGGCATCCAATAAACAGATGCCATCTTGGAAAAATTTTAGCCACCCCGTCCTGACTATGAGGAGGTCATTACTGAGTGAGGTACTGCTGCATGAGTAGCACATGCAGCAGTATGTAAATACATATGTATGTATGTATGTATGTGTATTTTTATGAGTTTTATCCCAAAATTATATTGCATTACATTTAGTCACAACGTTTTTTATTGCCAGGTCCTGAAAAAACAGCCACAGACTGTAGAAGAGATTGCAAATGCCAGCAACAAGCATGCAGAATATGCAAAGTTAACTGAAGAAATGGTTGAATTATTTAATGAGGCAGAGCGTAAGAACAAGACATTAGCAAGCTGGACGAAGGAAAGAGTGGAGCAAGTGTCTCGTGTCACTATGCAGTGGGACAATTACAAGACTTTGATGGAAAATCATGAACAAATTGTTGCAAAGCAGGTACTGTAGTTTAAATATTATAAGTAATTTTCCATCTGCTGTATACTGGTGTATTACATTACTGTACACACATTATTTCTGAAATGCAATGAATGTTGGTAGCTTTACAAAAATTTACATTTAACCCTTAAAGTGCACTAATCATCATATGTTGATCCCTGGGTTAATGCAGTTATCATTAGTTAATTTTAATTATCACCTGGCTTTTATAAATTATATGAATTATGGTTATAATACATCTATAGGAATGTAATGGAGTTAACCAAGACCCATGAAGAAAATCTGCTATCATTTTCAATTTCTTATTATAGATGAGGTTATCTTCTACCACCAGTAAGGTGATTATTGTCAAATCACAATATGGCATTTCTTGCCGGTGTTTGAATGTATTTGTGGATGACATTACCAGGCAGAATAGCAGCAGTGGAGTGAGTTGCAAGACATCTCCTTTAACCTGTGCCAAGTTCAGATTTGTATGCAATACAGGTGTAGTTGTGGTGGATACATGGGTCTGCAGACTGCTCCAAGCAACAGCTTGGTGGACCATGTTATCACAAGTCAAGCCTGGGCTTTCGGGAGTAGAACTTCCAGAACCCACTTCAGTTATGATCCAGGTAGCCTTTTCCTTCTCTAATCATGTATGACAGTGTCCTCCTTCATCTGTTAGGGAAGCTTGAAAGTTTGAGCTATATAACTACAGTATCAACTTGACTCAACTGAGTTGGAAGCCTGGACACAAAGATTTTGACCCTTGGATAAAGCAAATAATGGGTCGGCACTATTGTTATGTTTTCTGAAATGCAGGAAAGTTGTTTAGGCTAGTGGACCCTGATGAGTGCTTCTTTGCCAAAAAATTATATCTACAGACAACCAACAAATTTTGGGAAAGTCACGATAAGATATGAAACAATGACACAATCTTCAGAAATTTTATACAGTATTATTGTTCCTGTAATAAGTAATATTAATAATTTTCAAAGATTTGACATTAAAGTTTTATTATTAATGACAATTGTGTTAATCTTATTTATTAACAATTCTGTCAATTGTAGATTGAAGCAATCAAGGGTAATCTGGAGAGCCAGACAAATAATTTCAACAGTGAAGTAGAAAAATTTGGGATGAGGTGGTTTCAACTTCGTCCTCGGGAAGATCAATTAGAAGGTGATGGTGACCACTTACAGGAGGCCATTGCTTTTGTAGCAGAAAAACGCTTAGAGTGGGACCAGCTTATGGAGACACGAGACAGCTTGAGGTGAGTGAATGACTGCAATACTGTCTTGCATAAAGTGAAAAATGAAAGTCGTTATTATTTTATCTCCTGCTGTATTACACTAGTTATATTTTCCATAGCCCTTAATTGGTGTGTACTACAGATGCTTCAAAGTATTTCTTGTAGCTGCAACATTAACATAAAACAAAAACTTGAGAAGGAAAAGTTACATGGGAGCATTGCAGGAATTTTAAATCTCTGTATTGAATAGTACAATATAGAGATCTCAACACAAAGTAACCAGCTTCCTTGTTACAATAAAAAATTCTTCATATTTTGTATGAAAAGAAATTCCTCGGTGACAAAGAAATTTTTTAAAGTGGCAGCCATCACAAATTCTTGGTACAAACAGACGTGACCGAGGTAGACAAGAACAATGAGAGTGACAAACCAACACACTACGGCAGTGTGAGTGGTATACTACTCAATACGAGAGAACTACTTGTGGATCCTTAAACACAACATGACATGGAACAAGAAAATGAATCTGTTGAAGAATTCTGAGTTATGAATTCTCCAGTGTCTTCTTTCCTTCATGTATGGCATGGTGAGAGCATTTAGGAAAGATTCATTCTGCATTGGAGGAAAGAAGGTTGCTCTGATTCTGAAGTTGGCACGTCCCCCTAGAAGAGCAGGCTCTTCCATAATGAAATACCGATACTTGAGTGGCCTATGTTCAGAAATTTTAACACGTGTACGGTATAGTTTTAATTTGACATTTTATTGGTCTTTTCTGCTTCTTGACCACAATCATTTCCAAAATGGTTTCCTTCCCTCTGTAATTTAGATTTATGAACTATTATCTTGCTTAAATTAAAACTGGAAACAACAGTATAAGTAAATTATTGAAATCATTAACAACTGAGTGTTCAGTACTATGTTCCATGTTTATATAAAGAAAGAAAAATTTAAACTGACTTTTATCATGTGGTATAAAGAAAATGTTAAAAGGAGATGCTGTATTGAAAATATTTCTGGGAACCTGATAAACTTCTACCAAACTGCCACCTTTGTCTTTGTTATTAAATCTAATATAGTACATTATTCTTTAGCTACTGTGTTTAAATTTGTTTAACTTTTTAATAATTATTTATATGAACAGATTAAATGGAGTGTTGCCTATACACGCATATTGTCAAATATTAACTACATCTGCTTGTTTACAACTGCCTATCTTAATACATGTTTGATCAGAGACTAAGTGATAGTACATTATTTTCCAGGAAGGATTATGAGCACTTCCACATGGGGGAACCATTCTTCCCAGAAATTGATGACATTGAAGCTGACCTAATAAAGCATGAGAAAACTTGGGGTTTGTTTGATGAATTCAACACTAGTATGCAAGAGTTTTCCAACGAAGAGTGGATTGTTTTCCGAAGTAAAACGTATAAATTTGAAGAATTTCTGAATAGCTGGAGTAAGTTAAATGAGAACTATAATGTCAATTCAGTAATTGTCAACTTTTAAAATATCTATAAATTATTCAAGTAACACAAAATGCTTTAATTAATATTTTCACATGACCTCATGTATATCAGATTGAAAGTACTTTACAGAAGACCTTTACTATGTGTTTTTCTTATTCATAGTTAGCAGTACAGTACTATTTGTTATTACCGTTTTCATTCTGTAGTTCTGTGGAAAAAAATTAATCAACTTTTTGTATTGCCGGCAAATTTTTAAATACTGTACAGTATGATTTTCAGTTGTCCAAATCATATAGTTTGTGTGTGTATGTATGAGTCTTGAATGTGTCACAGTATGAAAGGTTTTCAGAAGTCAAGGTAAATGTGTTAAACATGAGCAGCCATTATTAAAACCCTCTTGTGTAACCTTTTAGTAGTCTATGCTTTTCTAGATGTAAATGGATGGCTCTTGCAGTCTTCAATTGAAGCAATTTTCCTACAGTAGTCATTAAGCTAATTAGCTGATGGTTTGTGAGAGGGTTTTTTTTTTTTTTTTTTTTTTCAACCTAAGTGCACTGTGCCCCTAGTCAATGAGGTGGTGGTGGGAAGCTGCTCTAGGTGATGCTCATGGTGGTGCAGTGGAGGTGGCGAGTGATCCTTCCTTAGTCTGACAATGAACAAAATATTGTAGGAAAGATAATAATTTTGTATTAATAAAAGGTAGAAAAAGTGAGAGATAAGTAGTGGCAAAAATTAAAAAGGCTACTGACAACCACTGTAAATTACTAAATCTTAACAAACGTAAACATGTACTTATGGCACTGCCTTCCCGCCTCCTCACTTCTCAAACATCATCATTTTTTCAAGTATTATTTAACATTATCATCTTATATATATTCATTCATGTATATCTACTTCAGCACGAGTATGTGTGTCTAGGAGTGAAAATTACTAAACGTGGTATATAAGATAAATGATAATTTGTTTGTGCTCTTAATCTACATTACATATAATTAAACATAATTTCTATTTGTAACTCAGAAAATATAAAAATTCAAACTACTGTAGATTTTGTTAATGTGCAGATGATAAACTACAATCATCTGGAGAAACGACACCTGTAACTGTACGCCTCATTCATGAACTTGAAAAGTATAGAGCAGTAATACCACTACTGAAGTATGTGCGTGGAGAAGTATTTTCTGAAAAGCACTGGATTGAAATGTACAGCCTTCTTGGGATCCCTACCAATATCACAGTAGACAAACTCACCTTTGGTCACTTCCTGAAGGTAAATAAATTCTGTATTAATGAAAATAGTCAGGTTGGACAACATGCCATAGAAAACTTTACAGATTGTCATTGTGTGGTCATTAAAGATGGTAGTCACTAAAGAATAATCAGTCCTACCAAAAATAACAACAAATAGTACAGTACTAGAGATAAGCTCGAGAATCTACCATGCAATTCCTCCCAGAGATCCTCATCCTCCCTTTCTCTTAAGCTTGATTAACCTAACCTACTTTCCACTGTTTACCCTTCTCAGTTTACATCGCTGGAGAAATTTAAAAAATATCTGTCATGGTGAGGAAGCAGATCAGTAGAGCATGGCATGTTTTGTTTGTGTGGACCATATGAATGGGTGTTCTGTGGAGTAACCCGGAAAGTTGCTCCATACTGTACTTTTCTTTTTAATCACAATGCCTTACTCAAATTTCTTCCCAATTTGTTATACATTTGTGTTAGGATCATAATTTTATTGTATTACTTTAGAACTAATTATATGTTTTGTGGGAAGTATTTATTTCTGGTAAAATTCCTAAATGTACTGTATTGTGCTATTTGAGGGAATTGTACCTTCTCAGAATTTTTGGAGAAGTTTAGGATCACTTGATAAAATTGTATATCACATGAAACATATTGTGGTGAGATGATATAAATTCATTCCTCAGTTGACCTTTAGTGATTCATTGAGTACAGTAGTTATCTATGTTTAATAGTGTTACCAGTACTGTATTTCCTAAAAATCTGAAGTTTTCAGTACAGTAATTGTATTTTTGTCATTAGGTGCGTGACAGCTTAACACAGCACAGTGAGGCATTGAAGGAGATGAACGCCAAAGCAGCAGGTGAAATTGTTATTCGGCAAGCATTAGGAGAACTGGATGTATGGGAGGTTGATGCTCACTTCACTCTCGTTCCTCACACAGCCTCAGCGGGACATCAAGTTATGCTCATCAAAGAATGGAAGGATATCATCAACAAGGTTAGTAGATAGCTGCACTTTGTTCTCACATATATATTGTTAATTATAACACTGTGGATTGAATTTGCTCGACTACTTTTTCTTGCCTCTGCTCTTGCACTGAAGGAGAACATCCATATATATCCCTGTGGCTCTTTTGCACTTTGTTTTCACTTGAGGACACAAGTCCTATTTATTGTCTGGAACATCCTTCTCTTGTTTACTTTGTCTTTCAGTATCATGTACACTGTAACCATGTCTCCTTTCAGGAGACATGGTTACAGTGAAAACAGGAGCGTAAAGTAAAAAGACAGGAGTGCTAATAAACTAAGTCCTCAATGGGAACACAATGTGTCAAGCAACAACAAATGCTCAAGATAAGCAATAAACAGGGAAAGGTGTGAGCAATGAACAGGTGTATGTGTACTGTATATTGTTGTAGCTGGAATGAATACGGCAAAATGACATGCAAAGTCTGGGTGAAGAAAATAGTAAATAAAATAATAAGATGCAAATAAGAGAGTACAAATTGAGAGTTGCCAGTGAACACAACAACGGGTTTTGCAGAGTGGTGTAGCCACAAGAGTGTACCGTGTTGACAACTTATAAACTCGCCCACTTACTTTTTTATTCAGTTCATTATATGTATAATTATCACATTTGTAGTCAAAATTTTCAAATTAAATTAAGTCCCTTTCAAAATCAAATCAAATTCTTTGTAATTTGGAAGTATTAAAAAACATTTAAACTTAATGTTTGAATATTTGTATGGTAGTAAAATTATTGTCCCTTAATAATTTTTGACAGGTTGGCGACAATCAAAGTCTGCTGCAGTCCTTGAAAGATTCGTCATATTTCGCAGCCTTTGCAGATCGGGCTCGAGTTTGGGAACAACGTCTAGCTGACTTGGACGAGTATCTTGCTAACCTAAATCAGATACAGGTAAAGAATTCCAAAAAATAATGGTTTATAAATTATATCTATGCAGTACCAGTATGTGGGTTTATATTTTATTAATTTTTAATTGCTTTTTATACAGCGTAAATGGGTGTATCTGGAGCCCATTTTTGGCCGAGGTGCTTTGCCCAATGAACAAGGTCGCTTCAGGAGAGTTGATGATGATTTCAAATCCATCATGTCAGATGTTGCTAGAGACAATAAAGTTGTATCCCTCTGTCGTATTAATGGTATACGGAACACATTGGTTACTCTTCTTGATCAACTAGCAAGGTAAGCTGTAAAATTAACTTCTTTCTGAGTGATAAATTGATTTTCCAATGTATTGCATAATAAAACATTAACATGTATTTAATATACCTGTACTTTTCCTTTCCTCATTAGTGATGCTTCTTAATCTATCATTTTTCACAAGGTAAAAGCTTATTCAAATTACTCTAATTCTGGCTCTTTTTTTTTTTTTCTTTGGACTTTTCTAGGACACAAGAGATGGGCCATACCACTTGAATAAACCATATACATATTTCAGAACTCATATGATTTCTAGTTTCCACCAGCAGGTATTGCATATATCTGGAGAGAGTTGTCAATTAACACACATGTGCACACAGAAGATCATGTGTTAGCCCGATTTGATAGCAACATTCTGCAATCCAAAATTCCTTCATATAGCTGCTGTCCAACAATATCCGAGCTGTACAATTTCCTCAAATTTTCACGCTTCTTCTTTAGATTATTACTGTCGGCATCATAATATTGTACAGCCCTCAAACTCGAGAAAGAACCCAAACTTGATGCCATTATCGTACAAATGAGCGAGCTTTTTGTCCATCCCTCTGTGAAGATAGTAGTGTATTGCCTTCATGATTCTTTCCATTACCTCCTTGACTGTTAACCAAGCATCTCCTGACATCTCATCACCCATTTGTCTTTTTGATCTCTGACATCTTTCAACTTCAACATTTCATTCTTGACAGTGACAGAATTTGTCTTCATGTGACTTAATGACCACCACTTCTTTCGTCATCAAACTGATCTCGGAGAGCTTTCAAACTCGAGGCAGCATTATGGAAGTTAATGCTGGGATCCTGCAACTTCTATTGATTTACCAAACCTACATTTATGATAAGGTTCAGGATGAACCAAAATGTCTTCACTTTCCTCTAATTTCCTATATGTATGCTGGGTTATTAATTATTAATATTATGCATTAACAAACATTAACTTTGCCTACTAAGCTATAATGTTAGCACTGTTGTTTGTCCTGTACTAACTTTTCATTGTGTTACAATTAACTGGTAGATGTCAGAAGAGCCTTAATGAATTTCTGGAGGAGAAGAGGTCTGCTTTTCCTCGCTTCTACTTTATTGGTGACGATGACTTGCTTGAGATCTTGGGTCAAGCTACAAACCCAGAAGTTATTCAGGTACTCTCCTCATTATATTTAATATGGCTTCTACTTATGAAAATAGAGCATGAATGAATATTTGTTAGACATGAGTGAAAACTGTCTTGAATGGTAAATTTCATGAGCATTATATGGTAGCCAGTTAAATATGATTACAGTACTTCTGACATGATACTGGGGGTAAGCAAGAGGTACTGGGGGTAAGAAGAGGTACTAGGGCAAGCAAGAGGTACTGGGGCAAAGAAGAGAGGTACTGGGGCAAGCAAGAGGTACTGGGATAAGCAAAGGGTACTTGAGTAAGCTAGAAGATTGGGCATAAAGAACTAGATCTTATTGTTCTATAATTTCTGATAGGTAAAAAACCACCCCAGATCAAAGACCGAGAAGGAAGCTGGTCTCGTGACCTGGCCCAGCACCTCACTAAACCACACAAAGTAGGCAAACTGAATGAAGGCTTAGCTTCTGCAACACTCTGGAGAAGAACCTAGGCAAAACCTTTGCAGGTCCCAGGAACATCATGCTAAGCCTAGAGCAAAGCCTAGTAAGGACTCTAGATAGAAAACCAATCAATAGGTACCATAAGTCTGGTTTCAGAACCACCTTCTGACACAGCATAAAGCATATGTTTTCAGTACTGAAACAATGTTGTAGTACAATATCGTAGTTCATTGGAAAGCCAATGCCTGCAATGTTGGTAACTTAAACATATGGAGAGTAAACAAGGCTAAGACATAGGTGGGACATGCATACGCCACACCAGAACGAGAGCTGCAGAAGGAACCTAGTCAAAATACCCATTCAACAAGGAAGGCAGACAATGTAATGACCAGTGAAAACAAGGAAGACAACTCTGAAACCAAGCTGAAGCAGGCCACACTATCTTGAGAGACTTAAATGTTTGATATCTGCCTGCTTCCTTGGCCTCTGTTGTTATGATCTGTACTGCCATCTAGTGGCAGTGGCAGTGTAGTAGTAGTTACTAACCAGTAGTTAGCAGTGTGATAATTGGTTTTATTTGCAGTTCTAATGATTGTTTGCACGGGTGTTGAGTGTACTAATCCGTTCTTATTTGTGATTGTGAGTGGTTACTCAGTGGTGGATTGAGATAGTCTCTTCACTATTTTCCTACCCCAACTATGTGACGGAATCGTTTGAAATGTACCTCATCATGGCAGTGGTGATAGGTCGACTAGAGCCTAGTGATTGTGTTGTGTACTATACAACCCATAAGGTTCTTGCTTGAAAAACACCCAGGTATTGTATCAGGTATTTATTGAAGGACTACAAACCTTAATCTTAATAAATGTAATAGGGAAAAATATAGGGGAAAATTATCTTATTGGTTTATCAATATTGTGACAAAAGTTAATTAAGAAATTTATGAACTAAAAAGTAAAAACAAATTATTATTGGAAAAGTTAGTAAACTAGATGAGGCTGCAATGAGTGACAGTGCAGGAGTGAGGAACAATGGCATTTTAAGTGCTCTTTTGCATCTAATATACAAAAAAGGGAGTAATACTACCATCATCCAAAAAGAGAGAAAAGATAGTGTACAGGTATAGAATATCCTAGACTCTCTGGTTTAAGGCTCTGCATTAACTCTTACAATTTTGCCAGAGTAATAGTTGTTGACTCCAAAATTTGATAGATTTTGTTGTCAGTTGTGGAGTATATACAATAATCGGTGCAATGAGTGTGTGATAACATGTTAAGTGCATGTGTGTTCAGCATCTAGTTGTGATACACAAAATTAGCATGCATGTCAACTTAGATAACCTTGTCAACCTATACTTAGATAAACAACTGCAACCAAAAATTAGGGATAAATAAACATTGGCTAAAATTATCAGTATATTTGAACAACCAAAATTATGTACATTGCAAATGTTCGAATTTGTAAATATATTGTTTCTTATATTAAATAGATAAATTCAAATAAGTACAAAGAATTTTTTAAAGAAATACTTACAATATAAATAAAAACAATAATGTATGAAAATATTTGTCTTTGTTTGATATGAGCTGTATCTTAAAGAAAAATATTCTTGTTCAGAATCATCTCAAGAAACTTTTGCTGGAATTCACTTGTGAGATTGATGAGAATAATTCACACATCGTTGCAATGAAGAGTCTGAAGGTGAAGATGTTCCTCTTAGAAGACCTGTGAAATCACCACACAAGTTGAGGTAAGTACCATAGGTATTATGATATCCAAAAGATGCAGGCATTAGTGAGGTCACATACAACACAGATTATTCAAGATGAATAAGATGAATGTTTGTGGCAGTGGTTAGTGGTGTTGATCATTTATGCATTGAAACAGGTTATAGAAAAGGCCTATGAGATATTGTAACATTTACATATTCATTATGATGAGTATTGTATGCCTAGTATTTTTAATTGGATGGTTTGCTGGAGTGTGATGTTTGTGGTTCTGTATGGGGCTGTTGTGTTTAATATATAGGTAATGTGCAGGTCTCATTGGTCTTCGATATCCTTGGCATCATTTAAGAAATTGTAGCCTTCGATCTGAACTCACAGATCAATTGGTGATGAATTTTATTTGGGTAAAATAGTGGGGAAAGTAATACTTCAGTACTCATATTAGCAGCTTCTGCTCTTTGTCATAACAAACATTAGTGGCATGTAACATTATCATCATACTTATTTCATTATCATTTTGTCACCAATATGAATACTGTGGGATTGTAATAAACCGGATACAAAGTGTAGAAATAACTATAAGGAAAAAAATTGTTCTGAGGTAATTTATTATACACAAGAAGGTATATTGGATTTGTGAGAGTACGTACTTAACATTGGTGTTCTTACTATGCCACAAACATGCATAGCGTTTCGGGCATCTTGCCGACAAAACTCTAGAGAAAACAATGTAACTGCCATAGATGACCGCTGTGCTCTGCATATTTTATCTATTTATTAGGATTGGTTAAGTCAGCTGAGTGAGGAGATGAAGAGGACGCTGAATGAGCTGCTTACTGAATGTCTGGCAGAAGGTCATACTGATGCAGGAATGGATCCTCTTAAGTCACCTTCTCAGGTAACTCAAATGTTTTAAATCAGTTTCTTAGCATCTGTAAAGTATTGTTTGTACTGTACTTGTTTAGGTAATGCTTTTATTGTTCTATCTGTAGCGTGGCCCTATAACTGATCTTTGACATTGCTTAAATGGTCTTTGGCAGATGTAATTTCTTGTTTTATGCTCTCCATGATGTTAAGTTATCTTAGGGCATGTTCTCACAGGTAGTTAGTTCATTATAACACAAATTACAATGTTTTCACACGTATAACCTTGCCCAACTGTAAATCGCTAGGCAAGGTTGAAAATTTCCTATAAAAAATGCTCCTTTACCTTTATGCTAAACCACATTAAAGTTGAGCCATCACTTTAAACCTCACATTGAAACTGCATTCTTTCCTATCTGCAGCTTATCTTTACTGATTTGAATACATGTTGGTTCAAAGCATGGTAAGGATTTAATGTCCTTAAAACCTTTCAAAGAATGGTAAGGATTTAATGTCCTTAAAACCTTTCAAAGCATGGTAAGGATTTAATGTCCTTAAATCCTTCAAAGCATGAAAGATTTAATTTCATAAACAGCTAGGGCTTGCATGAAAAGTTTAAATATTGTGGCTCAAGAATTATGTCAGTGTTGTCCACCCCAGCCTTCCTTATGCTTCCTTGATCCAAGATCTGTACATAAAATAACCATTTGCTTACTTGACTTCACTAATGGCAATGCATCACAATTGTACACTATGTACTAAAGACCGATTAAATGTACTGTATACTTACTCTCCTAAACCTACTATACAAATAAAAATCTCTGTATATGACAGATTTAAAAAAAAAACAAAAAAATAAGGTGTTGAGCCTTACTCCATATGATCCACCAGGGACTCTCATCACCCACCAGGCTCTTGTCAGTCTAGTCTTTCATCAGGACAAGTATCTTGCAAATGGTCTTGTTGAGGATATTTAGGGAATCAAGGGATTAACTCGCTATGAAACAAATGAGGGAGCAACACCCTTCACTCCCGGTGCTAGTGATAAATAGAAAACTCTCGCTTCTTCTTTTATACCATTTAAGAATTAATGAGACCCCCTTCTGCCACCAGATGGTAGTACCTGTACTACAAAAGTGGCAGCACAGACTTTAACCCGACATAAATCTAGACCACCCAAGCAAGCTTCGGTAAAAATGGGAGCGACTCTGAGGTACCGAATCGGAAAGGAGTCTCTGTAGACACCCACCCACAAAACTGAAAGTGAAGAATTGATGTTTCAATCTGGCCTGAACCAAAAGCAAACAGGATAAACTTCAGTCAAAATATTGAATAAGCATCTAGAATGATCCATTAATAGTTCATGAACCTTTGTGCTACTCCTCATAAGAAAGAGAGAGGAAAAAGGAATAGACTTCAATAGAGAGTACATCCAAATGGACTCGGGGAAAGGTCCAACACAGGACTCCTTACAATCAAGATAGGCCATAAAGAAATCTGATGCCGCATCATGAAGGATGAGGGAGAACAAAGTAGCCAATGCATCCAGTGAACTGAGCAGATGACATGGCCTACCTAGCGTGCAGCCCCAAGGAAGTAAATGCAAAATGTAGCTGATAGCTGAGCAGAGTAAAGCTTCTGGAAACAAGATAAGACCTCATCTGCCAGATGGATACACATCTTGTAGTCCACTGTGACCAAATCATATAAATATATGATATTGTGTTTTTGTCTAATAAACCCACCAAAATGAAAATATCATATTTATAGAGGTAGATATAAAATTTGTTTCACTTATTAATGAAATCCTGTCATCTTTCATGTTGTGAATCCTGTTTATATTTGTGTGTGACATTCAAGTAAAATGTTTAACTCTCTTTTTTAACAGTTTTGTTAACTTTTCTTCAAGGGGAATTTTTTTCTCAGAATGTAGTAGCAGAATGTCAATCCAAATGACAATGAATTGAAAAAAAATCCAGCTACAATCATATATCAAAGTGTAATCTGTACTCACCTAATTGTACTCGCGTAATTGTGCTTGCCGGGGTTGAGCTCTGGCTCTTTGGTCCCGCCTCTCAACCTTCAATCAACAGGTGTACAGGTTTCTGTACATACTGTAGGATATTGTGTGACTTGTGCTAAGTGGAAGATAACACATTAATTTTATTTTTGGCCAGATCTTGTGTCTTGCTGATGCCATTCTCTTCACGGAACGATGTGAAGAGTCAATTCAGAATGGAAGTCTTACCAGCTTTAAAAAAGAATTAGAGGTATGCAAATAATCACATATGTTTAACCATCAAGGATCAGTTTTGTCTGCATTGGCAGAAAATTTTGTAATGTTGTCTGCATTGTTTTTATGATTATTAAACCAGCTCAAACATCTTTATCTTGTGATACTAGTTATTGGCTGCAATATATATGATAAAAGTTTGAAAGTTTGGCTAATTTTCTGCCATGGTTAATGATGCATAGATAGAGAGAACAACTTAACATTAATTACAATAGTGTTCTCTGAAGCTAAACAAATATATTATGTTTAACATGTGAACTTAATGTGGTGGGTGACTTGTGTGTGTGTGTGTTAGTCTTGTTAAATAGCGATATTGATGGAGTGGCAGGAAAATGTGGATACTTATTAATAGATTATTGATTTTCTTCTAATATTATTTGTTTTTGGGTTTGATAGCTTATTCTCATGTGCTAGAGAGATGTAGAGGGCTAATAGAACAACTCGTCCAATTTCAGGCCAAGCTTGAATCGTATACTGGTGTAGACCTCAGTTCAGATGGAACCCCAGAGGGTAAGGCAGATAGTTTAGTGCTGGAGCTGAAGTTAAAAGCACTCATCTTGGACACCATTCACAATATTGATGTTGTGAATGTACTGATAAATAGTAACATTACCTCTGTGTCGGACTGGGCATGGCAAAAACAGCTAAGGTAAGGTTTATTGTTTTGTTATAATACGTTACTTTGGGTTTCTTTGATGTTTTGACATTATATGGTTGGCCTGTATTTTCTCCATGTCTGCTCAAGTACTTATTTATCATTCTGAGATTTCTCATTCTGCCACTTTGTTAGGTAGCCTGTAAAACTCAGTGTTATAGAAAATATCATGCACAGTCAGGCAGTATAACATTGGCACAAGAGAAGTGCTAGGAGAACTAATTAATTTCATTCATAAATTTAAGCCTTTCAGAGAAAGAGGGCAAGAGTGTGAAAGAGAAAAAGACTACTGCTACCATGCCCTCCACCTTGATATCACTACAGGTTGACAGCCAAATGCAGGCTCTGCTTAACAACAAATGACCTCATCAGTTTACCTTTGATCACTACCACCAGGTGGCAGTAACACACAACACTGTAATGCATTGACTAGCATGGTTGGCTGAAAACTAATTTGACATGTATTCCATTTTTGGGTAAAGCAAAACATTTGGATTTGTTTCAGTACACCTGATGGTTCTGTTCTCCTAACAGTAAATAGATCTCTGGGCATTAGTCAATGGTTGTGGGTTTCATCCTGGAGTTTGAACAGTCATCGGCTAGGGATACCTCACTAAGCTCACAATAAGATACACCGATGCTACACAGTAAGTTGCTTAAACTGCATTGAAACAAAAATTTCAAGACTACACAAAGGCACCAGGCAGGTTGCAATGAAGAATGGGTAGTGCAGTAGTGCTCTACCAAGTTTAAAAAATAGAGAAGTAGTTCGGAAAGGTTTGGAAAGGCTTTTAATTTTTGTGAATGCACTGTACTGTATCTGTCAGCCTTCAAATTGTAAAACGGTTAGTGACAACCAATCACAAGGTGGCTAGGCTTCTGATGTCATACCCCCATAGAGTGTGGGTGCTGCCGAGTGTGGGCCAGTCAGTGTATATAGTGAGCGCTAGAGTAGGTGGACCTCTGGTGAGCTGGATATTGTGTTACCTCTCACAATAAAGCATCATAGAAGGTACGTGAGTGTATTCTCTACATTCCCAAGTAAGAGTCTTCACCATATCTTCAATCAACAAGAAAAGCCAAAACATTAGCACTTGATCCTGCAAAAATGTTTTAAAGATCTTGTGATGCTGGTTCCAATACAGTATGTCATCTTTCCTGAATGTACATGATCCACATTATATGACACAGTAAATCTTTACCTACAAGAGCAGTCAAATGTAACAGTCAAAATGTTTTTCTCTGTAAAGGTAAGCATTTTAATGAATGGAATTTTATTTATCCAGGTTTTACATAGGTGAAGGAGGTTCGGCATTTATGAGGATGGTAGATGCTCAGTTTGATTATACATATGAATACCAAGGTAATGCCCCCAAGCTGGTGCATACACCTTTAACTGACAAGTGTTACTTAACACTTACACAGGTATGTATTATTTGTTCAACATCTATTGTTTTATGAAGCATATAAAAATAAAGACTTATGCCATATTTATATATTATATTTATCATTTGCATTGAAATATTGTTTGATATTCTTTTGTCAATCCTCATTGTATTAGACAATTAGTAAAGTAAATGTGTTTGCAGGGTATGCACATGGGGCTGGGTGGAAACCCCTATGGCCCGGCTGGAACTGGTAAAACAGAGTCGGTGAAAGCTCTTGGTGGCCTGTTTGGGCGTCAGGTTCTGGTGTTTAACTGTGATGAAGGAATTGATGTCAAATCCATGGGCCGAATATTTGTTGGTCTGGTGAAATGTGGCGCATGGGGCTGCTTTGATGAGTTCAACCGTTTAGAAGAGGCTGTTTTATCAGCAGTCTCTATGCAAATTCAGACGATACAGGCTGCTCTTAAGTCACAAGCTGCAACCACTACACTATTGGGCAAAGAGGTAGGATGATGAAAATTAATCAGAATTCAAGGAATAACTGCAATAAAAATACATGAAATTATGCACTCTCCATATTTGACCAAAAATTATTCGTACAGAAATTTAAGTTGAATTAAACTCTTCCATAATAATAATAATAATAATAGTAGACCAAATTTTAAGTAGACTCACACATTGCATTTTATAAGTGAAAACACTCATTGAAAAATATTGGAATTTAATAATGAAATCTTATTTAGAGTAATTCTAATTTGTTGGTTTTAATTTTATGAAAATGGTTTGTAGCAAGATTTGGTCAATGAGGCAATGATACACCTATAATCCATATAAACAGTAAATTATTTTATTTAAGTCAATCCCTACTTCCAGGTGCCTGTTGATCCTAACTCTGGCATTTTCATAACACTGAACCCAGCTGGTAAAGGGTACGGTGGTCGTCAAAAGCTTCCAGACAACTTAAAGCAGCTGTTCAGGCCTGTTGCCATGGCCCGTCCTGACAATGAGTTAATTGCTGAAGTCATTCTGTTTAGCGAGGGCTTCAAGGATGGTAAAAGCCTTGGGCGTAAGATTGTTGCAATCTTCAACTTATCCAAAGAACTCCTCACTCCACAGCAGCATTATGATTGGGGTTTACGAGCTCTTAAGACTGTATTGAAAGGCTCTGGTAATCTGCTTCAGTTATATAGGTTGGTAAATCAGTCTTTAATGTATTTACTGTACAATTACATTTGTTGGACCATGCCTTAATTTCTTAAAATGCAGTACTAGAGTAATTTTCACCATCCACAGGTCTAAAACTATATTTTAATATTGCAGACGCACATTACCAGAAGAAGAAAAGTTATCAGAGGTTAATATAAATGTGGAATCAGAACTAGTAGTGCAAGCTTTGCGGTTGAACACACTCTCTAAACTCACCTTCTCTGACAGTTCAAGGTAAACCTAAAAATTGTATGTAAGGGTTTTAAAATTCAGCATAGAATGTCCTAAGATATAATTATCAAAGTAGATCATTTACTGACATGTTTACGATAAGAGATTAAAATGATTTTGTATTTGCTTCCCAACCTGATGTCTACCCACCAAGGAATAAAAGCAGTGTTGTACTAAATGATTTCTTTGAAATCTGAACATTAAAAGATGTCCATACAATTCACTAAGTATAGTATGTTGATTTGTGTCATTTCTTCCACTTCCTAAAATTATTTTCTTTAACATCATCAGTTATCTTGGTGATCTTTTTGTCTTGGTGTATGCTAATGAAGATATTGCAGTATGGTCATGCACTTCAATGCCTATCATTATCTCCCTAGGTTTGATGACCTTGTGCGAGATGTGTTTCCGGATATTAAATTTAGAGGTGTTGGCTATGAAGATTTGGCTGAAGTTTTACAAGAAACATTTAAAGAGATGAGTCTTATACCAAATGATCGACAGATCAAAAAAGCTCTGGAGCTTTATGAACAACTCCAGCAGCGTATGGGAGTGGTAGTAGTTGGTCCCTCGGGATCTGGTAAGACAACTCTGTGGCAGACCTTGCGACATGCGCTCTTGAAAATGGATAAAAAGGTAAAGAAATATGTCATGAATCCTAAAGCTATGCCACGACAACAGCTTCTTGGTCACATTGACCACGATACAAGAGAATGGTCTGATGGTGTTCTCACAGCTTCTGCAAGACAAGTTGTCCGAGAGCCACCAGATGTAACATCATGGATCATTTGTGATGGTGACATAGATCCTGAGTGGATAGAGTCATTGAATTCTGTATTAGATGACAATCGACTTTTGACCATGCCATCAGGAGAAAGAATACAGTTTGGCCCAAATGTCAATTTCCTTTTTGAGACTCATGATCTATCCTCTGCTTCACCTGCCACAATCTCTCGCATGGGTATGATCTTCCTAAGTGACGAAGACACCAATATCCACGCAGTTGTTAATTCTTGGCTTGAATCACAGGGTGAAGAAGCAAAACGCTATCTTGAACCATATATTGAACAATACTTCTTTAAAGCACTTGAATGGGTCTTAAATGCTGGTGAAGCTGAAGTTGAAACCACTTTAGTTGGTTGGGTTTTGAATGGCCTTTCTCATCTTCATGAGGTTACCAGTAAAGCTCACTTTGCATTGGCACTTGTGAAAGGTCTAGGAGGTAATCTTCCAGAGACCAACAGGGCAGACTTTGCTCGTGAGGTGTTTTCTTGGGTGGGTGAACATGTACCAGATCAACGCAAGCCTCTCAATGTTTATTACGATGCTGCACGTGACCGTTTAGAACCATACACCTCGGACTCAACAGAAGATGTTGTAGTTGATACAGCTGAAGTTCCTTTGATACTAACTGCTGATGCCAAATGTTCACTGGATTATTTTATGCCATGGCTTCAACTAGAGACAAAGCAGCCATTCATCCTAGTTGGACCAGAAGGCTGTGGGAAGAGGTATGTTGACGTTGTTGCACATTTTGAGCTAATAATCATGATGTAAAGATTCACATTACACTTCCTAGTTTATTAAGTAGATCTTTTCTATTTACAGATAAATAGTACTTTTCTGAATTGTCACATTTGGTTGCTTCCTAAGGTAAGGTAAGAGTCTACTGTCTCACTGATAGGATTTATGAATAGTCAGAAAGACACCGGCAACAGTGTTAGGGGAGGAACAGGAAAATCCAGGCTCAATTTAAACAAGAATGTCCATCAATAACACTTTCATAAGGGCTTAAAATCTTTACTATTCTTATTGGTTCAATACCAATTGGTTCTCACCTGCCGTCTGACACGAGGCACACAGTAAGGAACACTATATGTGAAGCAGGCTGGGTCTGAGAACCCAGAGTTAAGCAGTGTACTGTCAGCCAATAGTTGCCACCATGCACAACCTGGCAGGCAAATGAGTTGTTATTGAAAGCCCTCATTTTTCAGCCACTTCTGTCATGAGAGGGTTTGGAAGGACTAGAATTCTAATGAGTAAACAGTACATCAATTATTCTGAATGAAATAAGTTTTCCAAGTTCTCCATAACACCTTTGATGACTGTAATAATGTTGAAAAAGATCCCTGTGGCACCAGCCAAAATGGTAACGTTCCAAATTGTGGATGATTTTCCTCATATGACTGCCAATCAATACCCTGGGGAGAAGCCAAATGTTATTTCTCAGAAAGTTTTTATAATTATTATGCTTAGAGTATAGTATTATAAATTATGAAATTGATTTGTCTTGATATATTTATAGGGTTCCTTAAATAGTCTTTAGTACTGTATCAAATGTTTGTTTTTGTTCTTTCCACACAAATAAATTCTTTCAGACTTTTTATATAATTTTCATATAATATAGATCATTGAAATGTATTTTCAGTTCCTCACAAAATTAAACTTTAATGCAAGAAATATTGAAGTATTTATTTCAGTTGATAAATAATAAAAATGGGTATATCCATTGTCTATTTTTTAATATCTTTTAAGAGTAGAAGTGTTGTTGCTATTGTATGGTACACTTTTGTTGTATATACTCCAGCCTGCTGCTTCATCATTGCTTC
Source organism: Procambarus virginalis (assembly GCA_020271785.1). Lineage (NCBI taxonomy): Eukaryota > Metazoa > Arthropoda > Malacostraca > Decapoda > Cambaridae > Procambarus > Procambarus virginalis. Next base: position 6,794,519 of record WNGS01163002.1, on the reverse strand, counting down.
TCCAAGCTGCGTAGTACGCAGGTGACAATGATTCACTGCAGTGCATACACGGCTCCGCAACACGTGCTGCAAAAACTCTCCCAGGTATTGGAGAAAAATAGTTTATGAACTTGGTCTTCTCCTTCACCCATATCAAACTCCTAAATTTATTACATGCATATAATTCTCATGTGAAACTTTTAACTACAGAAATGCAATATATACAGAAAATGCCATTTAGATACAGTACTAGCAAAATATGTTTAAAGGGAAAAGTGTTACATACAAAATACCTTTGTGTGTATGGGACGTGTCTTTGAAAAGTCAACAGAAATAGGAATGCTGTTTTTAAAGTTGGAAAATATGTAATGAGGCAAAAATATTTATATATAACTCGACCCTTAACTTTATTTCACATTTTGATTCCTTTTAAAAAAAGATTCTGTTAGAAAAATATAAAAATATCATATCAGTCTCCTTTGAAAGTCTTAAGTAATAAGATATAGATGCAATTTATCTAATCCTTTTCAGATACAGTACTGTACTGATATTTATTTTAAGCTGTTTCATCCCTACAGATTATTTTTTCCTTAAACCAAATTTACATACATTTTAAATAAAAAAAACAAATTTTTTGTGCAGTACTATTGGTAATTATACTCTCTCAACAGATGTGTATGGTAATTTCTACTAATACTGGTCGAGTATATCGCCCTAAGGACTGCGAGAGGTTAATTGTTTACCTTAAAGATCTAAACTTGCCTAAGCCAGATAAATGGGGTACTTGCCAGCTCATCACCTTCTTGCAGCAGGTATGTTGTCTTACACATTGAGAATAGGAGGCTAACTTACACCAGGTGTCAACTTAATATAAATAAACTTTGTATAACCAATGTATAAAATATGCAGTGGCTTTGTATAAGCAATGATAATTTTCTAATGTCATTAACCCTTACAGTGGAAGGGAATTGAGGAGGGGAATTTTTTAATTGTTTTCACATAGGCAAGTATGTCCTTATTTCAATAGCCATATATTGAGGGTTAAGGATGAATTTTGAAATTCATTTTATACAAAGGAATAGTAACATTCAATGATGTAATAACTTGCATGCCATTTTGAGAAGTACCACAATTTACATAACTGAAGAAGCTGAATATTGGTATTTTATATTTTATATAGGATTAAGTATGCATTTCAACTATTTGCTTTCATCCATGTAACTCTTATACAAATCATAAAAATGGTTTTCTGTAGGTGGTGACATACGAAGGCTTCTATGACAACAACCTAGAGTGGGTTGGGCTAGAAGGTGTGCAGGTGGTGGCTTCCATACTGGTGGGTCGGCACTGGGACGGCACCAGCTTTGTGCGCGTTTTACATCCATTGTTAGAATTGCCTCAATTGGGTATGTTTAATTTTTTTAATACAGATTTAGAAGGCTTTCCAGTTTTTAAATATACTTAAATATAACTGGTTGTATCTGAATGAATAATTTAGCTAGTGTAGGCTCTTTGTAACTTAAATTTTTACACACAAAGTAAAACTAAAAATGATCATCACTAATACTTATGTTTGTGGTTGTCATCATCATCCCCCTCTTTTGCTCCCTGTGTCTGTTGATCATTGTTGTAAAAGCATGCACTCATTACAAGCTGTTGTAATGAGTACATGCTGTTGTGACAAGTACAGGCCAGTGTAATGAATACAGACTGTGTAAGAGTATAAGCCGGTTTAATAATGAGTATAAGCTGATGTAATAAGTACAGGTTCGCGTAATTAGTACTCATTACACCAATCTGTAATTATTGCACCCTCATGTATTCATAACACCATGTTGTTCATCTCTTGAAGTATGCTGACCCCGAGACATCATATTAATCCCCCTCTCCTTAAAGCTGTTTAAAAACATCAAACATATGAAAACTAATACTAAAGAGTACCACACGCCCTACTACTGTCTCTCATAATATCATACTTTAATGCTTAAGCAGATCCCAAGACCCAAGCCACTGGCACCTGTCTCCAGTACACCTGAATGCTAGTTCTACGCATACCTATGGAGTCAGACATCCAGGACCAAATATGTGCTATTCTATGAAGTTGCTTAATAATATGGAACCAGCAATATAAGTAGACTATAATTGCTGTATATAGTTATACAGCAAAATTCCTTTACAACTGAACACTAATAAACTCCCCATCTGGAGACCAGAGTACTAGGGAGTTTAAAGACTTGGATGAGAAACACTGCTAGTTTTAGTTAATACACATCTCCACTGATGTTACTTATACCACATCTTTTCCAGTGTGATTTAATATTACAACATTTCCTTCAATTCATACCATGAGTTTTGCAGTAAATTTTTAACCATTTTTTAGACACCCAGTCCACAAATATGAATTTAAGAAGTGACAACATTTCAGTCCATCCTATCAGATTGTGTGTTGGGAGTCTACTTTTACCAGCCATGTTATCGTGACATGGTCTAATAAATTTTTAGTTCATGGAGAACATAATAATGTTATTAAGTATTCATAGAATGTCAACTGGACATAATGCTCTAACAAGAATGCAGAACAGTTGTAGAAAAACAGGATACTACACAAAGTATGTACACGTCCAAGAATTTTATTTATGAACAAAGATTAAACATGTTATATAACAATTATTACCTTAGTGTTGAATATAACCCGACCCTCGTCAGGAACCACATGGGATCCGAGGAGTTGACAATTCCCCGAGTCCAAAAAGGTGTTGAGGCTTTGGTCGTCATTTAGTGCCAACAGCAGGGGATCAGATAATGACAGACCAAAATATTTCCTGTTAATAAAGATATATAATGTATGAATTTATTTTCTTTTGTCCGGTTGAAGATATTAAGTATTTCTATTCACTTCTAGCAATAAAAGTGGATGATTAATGGACAAATTGATGAAAACAAATTTTATACCATAAACCATATTCTAATTACAGTAGATTAAATCGATACAACATTAACCCATAACAGCAGCTATTTAATCCTTGGGCTCAACAAAACACTAGCAACACAATGAGCTCCCTCACTGTGCTTAGTCCAGGTGCTTGGGAAAGTTTCCAAATCTTGTGATGTTTGACCTTCAAAATAATCCTCTGGTTCCAAAAATTTCTACCAATTATTGAAGAAACAAATGACCATGGGCCAAAATGTGCAGCATTAACTCCCGACTACAATCTCGGTATACGTGTGATTACAGAGCCGATACAGAGACAGTCCACTACCCCGGTCTCATCCAACGTAGCTCGCCTTAATGTTTGCTGCCCCAGAAACTTTCCATCCCCTAACAATTCGTCATCACAGTCCCGCTTTGAATTGCTTACATATGTACCCTGCAGTTTGTTACTTATCGCATTATCTTTGCACTTCTTGTAGCTTGACGCACCTCTGCATCATTCCCAGGTTTTATTTTATTACATGGCAAAACTCAGTCCAAGTACAGACGATCACACTTCCCCATAACACTGCCTAGACTAGTATCATAGTTCTAAGACCAGTAAGTACCTGCCCTAACTGGATAAATCGCCGAAATCCCAATCCAAATTCAGGGTCTCCTTAGATCGTAGCTAGGGTTGCGCTTTCGACTCACATAGAATTCCTGGTTCAAATCCTGGGCGGGACAGAAACATTGTTGAGCGCTTATTTCCGATCACCTAATGTGTTCTGTTCACGCTGGGGGGTCTCGCAGTAGTAGACTACTCAGATGTTAGTCAGCTGGGGTCATGGGGATTGCGCATTCTGGGTAGGGTTCAGTAATTCAACCTTGAGGTGGGGGGAACCCGAAAGCAATGTGCCCTGTATGCTAGTAGCCTAACGTAAAGCCTTGATAAGAACATGCAAACTCATGTACTAGTGTTACAGTTGTAATTACCATATATTCACCTTCCAGCCTTCTGAGAAAATAAAGATACCTTGGTGCCTGTTGCGTGAACAATGAATTATTATTATTATACATCCACACAGTCTGCTGCGAGTAAACAAAGCTTCAGAAAGGGGCATGGACTCAGACATTAAACCCGAAGACCTAGAAACCCCAGCTGGGCACACAACCAAGGATGCCAAAAGAACCACCCCTTGCCTGCGTACGTATCTAACTTGGTCAACACGAAGAGGAGAAGCCAAACTGGGAGGAGGAGGTACATGAAAATCCCCTCATACTCCAGTTCACATAAACCTCATCCACTCTAAACACCTCATGATAGTGGAACTTGACCAAATCAAAAGGCAGCTGCACAAGGTTCATACCAAGGCAACAGCCAAGTATTTGCACAGCCAACAAAAGGACGAGTTGTAAACCAACCACTCTCAGGTCTCTACCTTGAGATAATGGACGAAATTGGAGAGACCATCTGCGAGTACATTTAAAAAGGCCGATACTATGAGCGCAAGGGGAAATAACTCCATAGAAGTCAAAACTTGGCCTACCTGGACAGTTCAGTTTCACATGCTAAAAGAACATTACCAGCTCCACTTCAGTTGAGACTAGTGAACACACCAGAACATCAATCATGAAACCTCCAGGAAGACAGAGCTAGCTGATAGAGCAGATATGCTGCTAAGGCAAACCAGACCTATAGTAGGAGACAAACCAATCCAGAACTGTATGCTGTTGACAGGGAGCTGAACAAGCCCCCCCTAGGTCAGACGTGTCAAAGAGTGTTTATGAACAGCTTAAATGCAGGAGTGGGAGGGGGCTACAGAACTAAACCGTGAAAACCCCAAAGTGGTAAGACAATAGTGAATCCAGCTGCTCAGCAAGCTGGCCAAGGCCCACACAATCTGACAGATGCTCGAGACCTATGATAAATTTGTTTTCCCATAGGTTCGTATGCGTGTCACAGGCAGCAATGTTTTACTCTTTCCAAGGTTACTAAATAATTGTGCCAGACACTATTTAAATCAAATTTCCTTTGGAAATTCCAAATTTATTTACAAAATACTGTATTTACAAAGAAAAGTCATACCAGTTGTGGTGAGGATGAAGTTCTTGCGCACATCTAGAGATTCCATCTTTAATCACTCAGCAGTTTTTTTCCTTCAAATTGCCATCTTTGTATCCATAAGTAATCTGAAATATTGCACAGTACAACTCAACCGTGTAAAAAATGAACAATACTTTTATTATTTGATATACAAATATTGACGTGCGGCTGGTAATGTGCAATTATAGTCACTAGTCCAGGGCCATATTTTTGTGGGTATATGCTAGATGTACATCGTCATAAAACAGACCACCTAAAACAATATACTATATATGAAGTAAGCGTAAGACCAATTCAAATTCGCTTCTTAAGAACAAAGATACGTAAGCAAGCTAGCATGTAAATACAGATTTGGAAGAGTGAGGAGTGTCTCGGATTTATGAACACCCCCCCCCCCCCCACCCATTACCAGATAACATATGAGTTGGCAATCACTGGAATGTTTCAAAGACGGTCTTAAGTGTACTGAGAAGTGAGTTGGGCTGAACCATTTCTCATGTAAGATATGCGCAATCTCACATATGAGCCTATGAGCCTGCAGTTTTTTGCATAAAATTACTATTGCACGAACACTTCTGTAACGAGGTTGAAACTAATAAGTTTAAAGCACTATTCTATGGTGTGCTGCACCTATCTAACGGAAGAAAGACAAGTATTTAAAGCAGTGTGGGTAGACCGTCCATGGGACCTTGATGGTCACCTTTCATGCAATATTGTCACTCTAGCTCTTACATAGGAGCGTGAGATCTCACCGTCATGTACTCCACTTAGGGGCATATTTCATGCCCTGGTAGCCCACCTCACTCCTACATCCTTCACCTATCACAATCACATTACGAATAGCCCTCTGTCGTCAATGACCACCCACGACACCACCCCGTGAATTCGACTGGAGTGTCAGATGACCCACAACCATCACTCGTGTCCCTGACTACCAGTTTGCCGCGTAACCCCTCAGCTGCTACATCAGGACACCGCAGCGCATGCTGCTGTGCCAAATGCAAGTCTATTCCACTTGCAATAATCAATATCGTGTGCGTAGGATTATTTACGTTTCCATCGTGTTAGCATTTCATAATTAAACATTATTTATTAAAATATATATTAAAAATTAATTTAAATAATTAAACGATAGGTATCGCTTCTACAGATATTATTAACAAGACGATGTGGCATTTACGCGGTGGTCGTCATGACAACACATGTAAACAAACAAACACGTGTCACCTATATAGTCAAATCGTACTCCAGCATTTGACATACCGTAAGGTTGCTGTACTCGAAATAACACTTTGCAAACATACAAAAACAATATTTATTCAGTCAAAGTACATACATACAAGGTGCAAAAGTTGAAGGGATTCATAGAGTAGAGGGGGGTGGCTGGTAGTAGAGCTTTGCATTTTATATTATATATTGTTACAGACTCTTGACTCGTATACCATATATTTAATACTACCATAATTTGTCCAAGGGGCCAGGCTGCAGTCTGTGTACAAACACTCCATGATAGGCTTTAAATCCTTATATCAACGGTCCCCCCCAGGGTCGAAATTACTCGTGACCCTCCACATTTAACAGCGATCCATTAACCTGTCTTCTGGTTTGTACACAACTGCGTCATGTCCCACGTTAAGTCATTGCACGTCCTGGATATGTCACCGATTATCATGGGATTGTTCAGTTTGCTTTCCTAATGTCCCGGCAATTGCCCCTTGCCTATGCAATCCTTGAGTAATCGCGATAGCTTCTGATATCATTAACCCTGTCATTTGTTCTGTATTGGCAAACATGTGCTATTCAGCACTTGTCTGAATATCCAGTGACATAAGTGCCTCAGTCGTTTCTGGCTTGGCCTTTTTTGATAATTATCCTAATCTGCATTGTTTGGGTAGATGCTACTACACTAATAATAATGATCCATCTTCGCAGATTTTCCCTATGTTTGATATATTATTTTACAGTCAATCAGTTAATAGTTTTACAAGCTTTATCACTTGTCTTCCATGTCATCTACTAGTGTAAATGGAGGCACCCCCCGGAGACAAAAGGTACACAGTAGTCTTGACTACATACGTGTAGGGCTGAGAACTTCTAACTAACAAGGTAGATGTCGA
>WNGS01163002.1:6743903-6786136 GCA_020271785.1 Procambarus virginalis | reverse complement strand
AAGCACCATACACACTCACTAGCTGCTCACGCTCAGGGTACCTGTATAACATACAATTACTTTGGCTCTCTCTTTTTAGTCAGTAATTTGCAGTCATTAAACTGTGGGGGAAAAATACACTTTAATAAAGGTAACTAAGATTAAAGCAAATAAACTTTTTCTGATATGTCTGAAGGCAAGAAACCAGACACCTATGTTTGATGACATTAAGAGCTGATAGTAACACCATTTGCAGCATAGTGTTGTATAGCATGCACAAATTGCATTTTAAATTGATTTCAAAATAAAGTGCAGTACTATAATTTTGGCGTCTGGTGAACAGAAACCTAGTGGACACAATATCCAAGAGCAGCGTCTATTCAACACCAATCAGGGTCATAAATTTATTATGACCTTTATTTTATTATATATACAAGAGTTCTTGTATTCTTGTAAGGCACTAGCACCACAAGGAAAGTAGCCCCGAAAAATTCTGAAACTGTTCTTCTTCTCCTTGAGTAAATTTTTGGGTACAATACTGTGACTTTCAGTGAGAAAGATGCACTCTTCCCTTGAAAAGATGCCTAAAGTTCTCGATTTTTGGAGAAGTTGGTTGTCTTGTAACCTCTCCTGCAAGAGTTTGAGCAGTGGTGATAGCAGGGCTGTAAGGACCATGTTCACAGGCCTTGTTGGGGCTCTGCAGCTACGTAGCGCTGGGTCTACCCTGCCAGGAACCTGTAGAAGGATGGAAAGTCTTACGATCTTTTACTAAAACTACAAGGGGGAGGAATAATTGGGGTGTGTGCCTAGACCTCAGTAGTCTAACAATAAGCTCAAATTTGTTTGATAGCATCTTAGTCATTATAAATCACTTCAGGGATTCTGAGAACTATACTCATATTAAATGTTTTGCAGTAAGTGAGCATTTTTACATTACCCATCTGGGCATTCTACTTGAATCCAGCAGTGTACAGTCTGTAATACTCGTATATATATTTAAATCTGCAAAATCATTTAATGTTGACAACTGTCCAGCTGGAGCAGTCTACATTTTCCATGCCAAATGTGTGCAGTATATGACGGTTTTATTTAGTTGTAGGTTTTGAAAGTTATTGGGAAAATTCTTGTTCTCCCAGATGATTGTTACTCAGACACTTCAAGTGCACTGTGAGAGCATTACTCAATTCATTGTTATAGTTTCCAGTTATTGCACTTATCTGTCTTTTACCTAGCTAGCCTTTGTGCTGAAGTAGCAATACATTTGGCAGTAAGAAAAATGCATAGAACTTCATCATGAAATTTGTTCGGTATTTACAGGAGTTGGGAGATTCTTTGCTTTAGGTAGCAACTGAGTGTATTGTTCTGTAAAGTTGTAATCTTTTTATTTTACTCAATTTACTCAATGAGTGATTTGTGCAAGAATTTATTAAATCATACTTATCATAAAGTGTAGAATGTATCATGAGTGTTTTGCTTGTTTTCCTGATAGGTTGACTCAACATTAAAGAAGGATAAGTTTTTGGTGTTCTTCAAGGTGAAGCCCGATGTGATAACTGGAGATAACCTTGCTGACATTTTTGTGTCCTCAATGATTGACTCTCCTGTTTCATCCCTCTATCATTCACTTCAAAAGCTTTATGCACCAATACTATTAAAGGTAAGTGGGAAAATAACTAAACACTCAAAGATAAAGTGAAAGGTATGTGGCATATTAATGAGCTAGATATTTGTTGCTGATACAGTTAACTCTTGCCTTCTACTGTAGGGCTTCTGGGTTGCCAACCAGTCTGCAGTTTACCGTTGTTCCCATGACGTTCAGAAATGTGCTACACTTGTGGCTGTCATTGCTAACATGTCCTAGGATGATGGCATAGGGTTTTGGAGGTCTAACAGGGTCTTGGCTGGCCAGGGACACTGACAAGAAGCCTCTGTTTATTTTGGCATGAAAATTTCACGTAATGCTTCTAGCTTAAAAATATTTGTTTAACAGTGTCTTGTGTTTAGCACTTCTTGTTGTTCCTCTTATCCCCATTTCTCATTCAATCTTTACTTTGTTAGTCTAAATTTTTATACCAGTTTTTTTTTTTGTTTTTAGCTTAATATTGGTACTGTACCAAGAATTCCTTACTTTAACAGGATTCTGAATGGAGTGGCACTCTGGATCCCAAGCTTCAAGCATTAGTGACAGAGCTATCTGATGGTCTGGGAAGCCTTCTGCGAAAGCAAGACCCACTTCTGTCAAATGACTCCTCTCATGCATCCAAACGGCTGGCAGGTTAGATAGTGATGACTTATTTATCATTTTATTCATGTATAGTTTCTTGGTAGAGTATTTTTTATCCCATTATATATAACAGCTTAATGAACCCATGGCATCACCTACCCATCAAAGTCATAAATATCACTTGAGTTTCAAATTCAGTCGGAAATTATTTTTCAGAAATAAGGGGGATACCTTTGACCGCTTCTTGTCCCAGTCCCAGTAATTTATAAGGCCATTAGATATGGTAGCTCTCAGGAAAATTTAGGAAATATTACCAATAAAATAGCCTGGTAACTTGTAATTACCTAAGTGTAATTACCTAAGTGTAGTTACAGGATGAGAGCTACGCTCGTGGTGTCCCGTCTTCCCAGCACTCTTTGTCATATAACGCTTTGAAACTACTGACGGTCTCGGCCTCCACCACCTTCTCCCCTAACTTGTTCCAACCATCTACCACTCTGTTTGCGAAAGTGAATTTTCTTATATTTCTTCGGCATCTGTGTTTAGCTAGTTTATATCTATGACCTCTTGTTCTTAAAGTTCCAGGTCTCAGGAAATCTTCCCTATCGATTTTATCAATTCCTGTTACTATTTTGTATGTAGTGATCATATCACCTCTTTTTCTTCTGTCTTCTAGTTTTGGCATATTTAATGCCTCTAACCTCTCTTCATAGCTCTTGCCCTTCAGTTCTGGGAGCCACTTAGTAGCATGTCTTTGCACCTTTTCCAGTTTGTTGATGTGCTTCTTAAGATATGGGCACCACACAACCGCTGCATATTCTAGCTTTGGCCTAACAAAAGTCGTGAACAATTTCTTTAGTATATCGCCATCCATGTATTTAAAAGCAATTTTGAAGTTAGAAAGCGTGGCATAGGCTTCTCGCACAATATTCTTTATGTGGTCCTCAGGTGATAGTTTTCTATCTAGAACCACCCCTAGATCTCTTTCTTATCAGAATTCTTTAAAGATTTCTCACATAATATATAGGTTGTGTGGGGTCTGTGTTTCTATTCCACATTCCATAACATGGCATTTATTAACATTAAATTCCATTTGCCAAGTGGTGCTCCATGTACTTATTTGCCCAGGTCATCTTGAAGGGCAAGGGCATGACAATCATCTAAGTTTCTTATCCTTCCTATTATCTTAGCATCATCAGCAAACATGTTCATATAATTCTGTATACCAACTGGTAGATCATTTATGTAGACAATAAACATCACTGGTGCAAGAACTGAACCCTGTGGTACTCCACTTGTGACATTTCTCCAGTCCGATACATTGCCTCATAGAGTATTGCAGTGATTTATATTTATTTTGACAGGCATCCTGACAGTAAAGGACGAGACAGACTACTGGGCTGACACGGCCAACAATCCCATGAGTAGGGATGAAAAGAAATGGCCCAGAGCTTTTATAATTGCCTTGAACCAATTGAAAAAGAATTCAGGTTAGTATATTCAGAATATTTGCTAATATAATGTAAATTATGAGTGATAATTTGCTATATATAAACTTCTTTCACTATATTGTTCCCCCCATATTTCTCTAGGCTGATGCCTCCCACCCCATGCAAATGGAAAATGCGTAATAATGATGTATGTATGTACAGTATAGTGTAAAGTAAAACATTTAATTATGAGCATTTACATAACGATGTCAGTTGTATAAAAATTTAATAAATAAAAAAACTCTGTAAACTTCAAAGACAGTGTGTGTTTATATGAATATGTGTGTTATATGAAGCAAATAACAAGTAGAAAATTATTATGTTAATGATAGCTAGATAAATATAATTTGTGCATAAACAAGTAACTATTTTAATATAAAGTGGAACTGGAGACAAGTGTATATACAATTTCTGACAAATTTTGCAGGCATTGGAATGGCATTAAGTTAGCAGTATTCACAAATGAATGAACTGTAATGACAGAATGGTCATAAATATCTGAACTTTGACCACCTTCGACAGGACTAGGATGACTCAAAAATATGTACCACATAAACTATAAGTTCCCCACTAAATACTAAAACCTCCAACAGTGGGTTAGATGCTGTTGTGATGGGAGAAGCAGAGGATATCTTGGAGAACACTCAGAACTCCCTGGATGAACTATGGAGGCTGGACTTTCCTCAGGCTCGTATGTCACACCTGCTAGATATCATAGCCAATCAGCTGTCTCTGTATGTGCAGGTATGTTTAATACATGTAGGAAGCTGGCAGATTGGCTTCAGTTGCTCATGGAATGACAGTTATGGGAAAGTTAGAGGAAACTGCCCTGGCCCCCATCAGTGACTATTGTCTTTACAGTACCACAATGGTTCAAGACTCTCCAATGATCTTTGTGTATGAAGTTTTAGGTTTTGTTTACCATCACCTGTATGGTGGTCAGGTAATTACCTAAGTGTAATTGACCCTTAAGTAATTAATTGTCACGGTGCTTGACCTTGTGTGCCATGGCAACAGTATTCTTCTCGAGTAGCAACAAACCTTGAGATATAATTCTGCTCCTGATTTTTAACAATAATTGTGCTATTGGAAGTAACTAAAAACTGTGTGGCAGTCGGCCATTTCTAAATCTTTTTTTTAGAAATATTCTTCGTAAAGTACATAGATTATTTTAGTTTTATCATATTGTCGAAGGTGATAAGTTATATTTTTATCCATAGATTGTTATAATTTAGTCATACTTAATTTTCATTTATTTGTTTTCACAACTCAATTATTTGTGTTTATTTCTCACAGAGCAAACTGGGAGAAGAGGACCTGTGGGGAGGACAGTACAATCAAATAGAGAAAAGTTTGTCTGAAGGCATTTCAGTTTGTGATCGTTGGGTAGACACCTGTAACAAGCTTACTTCTATGTTTTGGAAAAGTGGTGCAGACCAGATGTGGGAAGGCAAACCATTCACTCCTGATTATTGCAAGAATGTTTCAAAGCGTCTAACTGAGATACTGAGTCTACGCACCTTGCACAAGCAACTCACAAGGCTCTTGTCACTAAGCGAACAAGAGGAACTCAAAACTGCAGAGGCTTTCAAGCCTTTTGCAGGCTTAAAGCCAGTACAGTACAATCCGTACACTGAACCATTGTGGCAAGCAGCAGTACGTCAGTTTGAAAATTCCTTGAAGCCTGCAGAACAACGAATTGCTGGTAAGCTAAGGGCACAGCTTCGAAATATGGATTCAAGTGCATACCAGCTTATGCAAGAGTTTAAGCGGTACAAGGAATTAATTAAACGAGAAAGCATCCAGAGAGAGCTTGTATCTGAACGAGAAATGTTGCTTAGTGAACTTAGCAGCTACATTCGAACAGTGCGCACAGATTTCAACAACACATCAGTTAATGGACCCAGACGAATGACAAATGTTCCAGAGGTGGTCAGCAATATATACTGGGTCAAACCTATTCATGCAAAGATCCTGGATATTGGTAAGAAACTATACTTCCTAATAATAAATTATTTATGCTTATCTACATTTTTGCTTTTGGAAATTTAGAATTACAAAAATTGTTAGGGTTGCGTCTGAAAAAGTTTGCGTATTATATTCAATAAGTTTTATTTTAAAATGCCTTCACATGCTGGCTGCTTCTGTAAAGGTAAAATGCAATACATACAAGGGGCAACAACTTCAAGCGCAATAGCTTTTCTGTAGGACAGAAAACAGGAGATGCTTTTTCACCAATAGGAGTATAAACCCATAAAACTGCTTACCTGCTGAAGCCATAAATGCAAAGACATTATTCCAGTTACAAATTAAATTGACAAAGATCTAAGAAATAATAGGGTGACCTTTGACAAGCCATCAGCTTCGTGTCCCAGTCGAGACCAGTACACAGATAGCCCTTGGGTAAATTCAGATAAATAATACTGTAAATCTATATCCTTAGATGTTTTGTTCCATCTGGAAATTCCCCATCCTTGACAATGGTGGTTACATGATTAATCCTACATTGAAATATTCACCACCTTGAGCTGAATGACACTTGACTCTTTAATAACAAATATGTTTAAGATACTAAGAGACAGTGCTTCCCATTGCCCATTTCAAGCTTTACAAAATTCTGTTCAGTGCTATGAAAGACTAATTACTTAGGTAAGGATTGGCCAGACCTTGTGTTCAGCATTTAATGCAAGGTACACCAGAACCCCAAAGATTTTGGCACATGCCTCTCTTGGAAGCTTGTGTCCTAATTAATTGCCAAGAAAACATGAGCAAGAGAAGGACATTTAACATACAATCAGTTTACATAAGAGACTTTAAAAAGTGAGTTTTCAGTTGAGATAGTGATGGGTATTCTGTAGTCAATTGGTACCTTAGGCAATTTACGGGCTACTCGTGCCCGTGCCACCTCTGGGTGGCTTAATTTTCATTACTCAAATAAACAGCCCCTTCTTATCCATAATGAGAAAAAGAAACTTGGGAAATACTCAGTCCTCTATACTCAAAGTATTCATTTTAATACGTGGATTCAAAAAGACCACTAGGTGATGCTTTGTTGCTACTACCATCTAATAGTTGAATACTGGGGTGTCGCCTGACAGTACTCACTGCAGTAACAGTGATTAACAGGGAATAACACCTCACTTTCTTCTCAGGCTTCCTTGACAGTAGCAATCCATGGTTAGTAATCTGAACTTGTATGAGATTTCATCTGAGTTACTTCTATGCTTGACCCTTACTCTCAGGTATCCAGAGTTATAGTCCCAGTTTTAGTTATTTGGATTGTGCATAAACATTCATTCAGGGGCAGCTTCACAGTGCACAAAGATTCTTCAGTCCCTCAGCCCTTTCTCTCTCTTGTTACTGTTGTGTGACCTTTTTTATAGTCTATTTTGTTTTATTCAGTCACACATAAACCCTCATTTTTTCTGGGTCCCAAGCTAGGCAGGATTTATTGTTCCTATTATGGGCCAGAGATCCATGTGTCAGAACTGAATGCAGCTCTCCATGAGTTTAGTTCTACTTTCACTTCCTGGCTACAGTATCGAGTTATTCTCGTGTATGAGTATAAACGTATTTCTCCCATTCTTTCTACATTCAAGTACAAGAGATTGTTAAGGTTGTATGAAACAATGTAAAGTCAAAATACTGTATTAACAATTTTTTTTATTGGAGTATATATCATACAGGGGTGGATTTTTTACAAGGACAATTACATTGCATGACACGTGATTGTATTTTTGATTGGCATATATAAATATGTATTACTGTATTATGCTTTTACAGGTAAAACAGCAGATGCCTTATTGACAGACCTGAGTGGTTATGAGGAGTTGAAGACCAGCATTGCAGAGTTTTGTGAGGAGCTGGAAGAATATCACAATGATCAGTTTGACTCGTGGTCCCGAGATATGCTACATATGATTGATACACAAGAGCTTAGGTATAGTAGCTGTGTGTGTGTCAGCATTTGAATAAAAGAGCATCAACTGGTATCTATCATTTCAGAATAAATTAAAACTAAAGTTTGAAGTAAGTAACTGATGGACCATCTAGGGAATATAGTTAACTGTAAGATATGTGCTAATGAGTGTAAGCAGCAGAGGCTCTTATTTATTGTGGTAGTGAATAAAGATTTGCTTGTTTATACAAGTACGTAGTCTTTTTCGGATTCAAGTTGCCAGCTGCTTTTTGTCTATTGTTATGAATACTATACAGTGCTGTATATTTACAGTGAAGAAGTAAATACTGTAGTCTCAGTTATTAAAGAATCATCTGTAACTAAAATAAAGGTTTCAAGAGAAGTCCTTTCTTTATAGTTACTCTATATTTCAGAATGTTTTGTTAATTTAGCTATTTATTTCACTCCAGCTTGGCCACAGACTCCCCTGTGTTGTCATTCAGTAAAGGCCGCCTACTGCGAGTTAATTACAATCCACGACTTGTAGGGCTGGTAAGGGAAGTAAGTCAGCTTGCAATCCTGGGACACAATATACATCCAAATATAATTAAAATGGCAAATCTTGCTCAAAAGTTTATGAAGCAGGCTAAGGCCTTGGAAGAGGTAAGAATCAATTCTTTAAATTTGTCACTATTATATCAGTATACGCACTATATGCCTACTACTATATATTCTACTGTATATCTTTTACTGCACATCATAACATAATAATATCAATGCTCTTCTCTCACACATAATTTACTTTGTCTCTTAATTATAAGAACTACTTTTTGTATTTGTCTCTCTTTTCATTACAGTTTACTCCCAAATTCATGTGGTGATAAAGTTCAAGGACTGAATATGTGCAAGTTATGATTTGAGACCCATTGAAACAATTTATGGAGTTAGCATTCTAATTACAATTTCAGTATTATTTAGAAAAAAATCTGAAAATATGGAGGCAGCTTGAGATAGAAGGCAATGGGAAGTAGTGCACTTTGGTTGCTTGAAAAGCTGTGCCAGTAGAGCATGCTTCCGAGTGCTTGAAGAGCTGTGCCAGTAGAGCATGCTTCAGAGTGCTTGAAGAGCTGTGCCAGTAGAGCATGCTTCAGAGTGCTTGAAGAGCTGTGCCAGTAGAGCATGCTTCCGAGTACTTGAAGAGCTGTGCCAGTAGAGCATGCTTCCGAGTGCTTGAAAAGCTGTGCCAGTAGAGCATGCTTCCGAGTGCTTGAAGAGCTGTGCCAGTAGAGCATGCTCCAGAGTGCTTGAAGAGCTGTGCCAGTAGAGCATGCTTCCGAGTACTTGAAGAGCTGTGCCAGTAGAGCATGCTTCCGAGTACTTGAAGAGCTGTGCCAGTAGAGCATGCTTCCGAGTGCTTGAAGAGCTGTGCCAGTAGAGCATGCTTCCGAGTGCTTGAAGAGCTGTGCCAGTAGAGCATGCTTCAGAGTGCTTGAAGAGCTGTGCCAGTAGAGCATGCTTCCGAGTACTTGAAGAGCTGTGCCAGTAGAGCATGCTTCCGAGTGCTTGAAGAGCTGTGCCAGTAGAGCATGCTTCCGAGTGCTTGAAGAGCTGTGCCAGTAGAGCATGCTTCCGAGTGCTTGAAGAGCTGTGCCAGTAGAGCATGCTTCCGAGTGCTTGAAGAGCTGTGCCAGTAGAGCATGCTTCAGAGTGCTTGAAGAGCTGTGCCAGTAGAGCATGCTTCCGAGTGCTTGAAGAGCTGTGCCAGTAGAGCATGCTCCCGAGTGCTTGAATAGCACTCGACTACATGCATGAAAATATACACCATGTGCTCTGTATAGCTATTGCTAAGCATCATATGCTCAATAGGAAACCTTAATAATCTGATTCCAAGGTATGGACACCCATTCTGAGATTAGGCAATTTCTTATTCCAGATTCTCTTTAAAAAAAAAAAACAGAAATCACAACAGCATGATGCATCAAATGAACAAATCCACAAGGGTTGTGATGCGGGTTCAAACTTACGCCCGTGATCATCACGGCCCTTGTGGATTGTTCTCTTTAGAATGTACTACTACAGCAAAGTGCCAAATAGTTGTGCATTCATTACTGAAAATCATTTCTACATCATCTTGCTCTGATATACTGTATACTAGTTATTCTGCTGTTGATTTCTACCTATGTTCTAATGCTTATCAGGATTTTGACTGGCATTGGGATGAGGCAATCCTACCATCTACCACTATTTGGCACAATAAGTCCTGCATCCTGTATGATAAATGGTTGAGGTATTGGCCTCAGGATCCATCTTTCCAAATTCCTCCCAACTAAAGGTAAAACTGACCTCAAAAGGAAAAGTATGTTCATATGGTTGTGTGAAATCTTAGGGAAATAAATGAAGAAAAGAAGCTGGAGCAGTGAAAGCTTTAAAGGAAGGAAGGAAGGAAGGTTAATGAAAAAAATGCTGAAAGGAATAATTAATCAAGTACTGTAAATATTGTACGAGCCTTGTTGCCCTGCCTTACTGCGTGATTCATTTCCTTCACAAAAGATTACTGTGTTTACCTATTGGTAACTCTGGGGGAAGTGAGATATAGCTCTTTATGCCCTGCCTCCTAGCTGTCAACACCTGACATGCCAATTACCTTTCTAAGGGATAAGGGACAACTAAGTCTGATTAGAAATATTCTCTTCATGTATACTCAAAGTCCGTTTTATATATTGCAGTAAATTTATTTAAATTTTTATACATAATGAAGTTCCTAGTCCTGGAGCCGGATTCACGAAGCAGTTACGCAAGTACTTACGAACGTGTACATCTTTCCTCAATCTTTGACGGCTTTAGTTACATTTATTAAACACTTAATGAGCTCCGAAGCATCAGGAGGCTGTTTATAACAATAACAACAGTTAATTGGGAACTTTTCATGCTTGTAAAATGTTTAATAAATGTAACCAAAGCCGTCAAAGTTTGAGGAAAGATGTACACGTTCATAAGTACTTGCATAACTGCTTCGTGAATCTGGCCCCTGGAGTGCATATTATTTTTATCTTGAAATCCTTAGCAGAAATCTACGCAAGGAATCCATCACCACATGAGATTGGAAATTGACTGTGTACATTCACGCACACACTCACCTGATATGAGGAAAGCCTATTCCTTGTGTTCACATTCACTCCTTCATGCTTGGAGAAATTTTTTCAGTTTCCTTGTTTGTTTTTCATTGTCTTGTGTGTTGAAGATGCTGTACTTCTTAAATAAAACTTGGACTCCCATCATCATGGTTTTCATTTTCGATAGTATTCTTGTCATTAATTATGATACATATTTATTCCAGTAATTCTGTGAATACCAAAAACTTAAAAACTTTTCAAGATTTTAACTAAAATTTTTATAATTTAATTGAACTTTTGTTATACACTTCTTTTATAGTAACTGTGCATTTACAGATTGCAAACTTCCACAATACAGTAGGAGACCAAATGATTCCTTCTCAGCGACCAATGATGCTTGAAGCAGCACTTGCTCTCTCCGGCTTGGTACAGGAACAAACTACCATCACTTGGTCCAACACTCAACAGTTAGATGCTTATATTGCCAAGCTCAAGGTAGCTACACAGAGATTGGCAAGAGAAAATAAACAGCTGGCTCAGTGTCACCTTATGATCAAGGAAAGAGTACGTAAAGTTTTTCTTCCTTTTTAAAACTCCAGTATCATTTGAATGGGAGGGAAGCTCAAGTGTATTATTTTAAGGTAAATGTAGGTAGCCCCTGATAGTGCTATAGCTAAAATGTATATAACTTGTAAAGACTGGTAATATTAGGTATTGTATTTGTATTGTATGTTTATTCTCCTTCAAGTAACACTCAAGTGTGAAGTAAAAATATGAGGGAGCTATTGTGTAGTTCCTGGATTTTACATATTTCTGGCATGATATTCCTTATTTTAATAAGGAGCCAACTCTTCTTGTTGCCTCAGCCTGTAAGTCGATGCTCGGGTTAATTTCACATTAATTTCACTTAATGCCTTATTTTTCACATGCTAATCAATTTCTTCTAGTAAGGTGTTGATAATATTTTTAATCAGAAGACTAATTATTTTTTTTTTAGGTGTTAGCATTGATGAACACTGACTTGTTGCGCCATCAGTCTAAATGGAAAGAGTTACTAAAGGAGATGCGATCCATCATGCACCAGTTGCAGGAAAAAGGATTTGCCGACCAAAAGTCTTGGTGCTCTCATTGGGATCGTCAGCTGTACAAGGCACTCGAACATCAGTATCAGCTTGGACTGGAAGCCCTTAACCAGTACCTTCCAGAATTTAAAGTGGAGTTAACATACAGGTGTGGCATATTACTTGTCTTCTATTTTGTACTTTTATTATTATTATGCTTTTACTTGTAATGACTTTAATATTAAAGTGTTAGCTTTAGTAAATATTGAGTGTGTTGTTCATGATTACTTGTGATCACAAGTTGTGTAGAGCTCTTAAATTGACAATTTAGGAAGTAGTTGCAGTATAACAACAACAAGATGACAACCATAGCAAGATAACAAGTCTACTTGTTGATATTATCTACTTGTAGATGTTCTCTACTTGATATTGTTGTCCAGTTGATGTTGTCTAGTAGTTTATATTGTCTGGTTGTTGATGTAGACATTATGCTCTCCTCCAGAGGCATAGTTTTTGTTCATATGACCCTGGTGCACATTATGTTCACTTGCACCTGTCTCCTTCTTTTCTGATGCAAAATGAGTCAGTGGGCTACTAAACGGGGGTCTATATCAGTGGACTGGGTGAATTGGAGTACAAGCAAGGAACACCATTTGCAAGACAAAAGTGTCATTGACCCAACAGGCAGCATGGCAGAGGCAAAGATGGTGAATGTCACCCTGAGACAAGGGAACAGAGCAACCTTTAAACTCGCACAAAGCAAGATGGGACTCAGAGGACACATCCATTGGACCAATGAGCTCCAATGGGGGTTTCCAGGGCCATTATGCTGATGGTTAAGGGATGCCCAGGCAAGGTATTGCTAACCAGTTATCCCAGAACTACCAAACAAACAAAATGCTGAAGCCCTGCAACGTGTGCAATCATGGGGACCTAGCGGAAGGCCATCAAAATCATACAAGTGGTCTTACTGCCACACCAGGCAGACCCCCCACCAGGCAAAAGAAAAGAAAAACACCCTGCACAAGCACATTATCTCCAGGAGGAACAGAACCGACCACTATGCGTATTATAAGACAGCTGCACAGTATCGTGTGCCCCTGCCAGCGACGATGCCTCCTCCTACCCAAGGCCAAACAGGGGTAGGAAAAAAACCCAGCTGACCCCAAGGGCAGGCAATCACCAAGTAGCAAAAGAACCCTGCAGAAGTAGCCCCCGAACAGTTTATGGAAGGTAACCAAAAACTGCAAGGGCAGTACTTACAGAGCACCTAGGGAAGGGAACCCTAGGTGCATGCAGTCCCGGTACTTCTGGAATGACACCTGGCTTGCACACCATCACATCGCAGCATAACACCACAAAGCACAGCACTACTTGAAGATTGGAGTAAGAGTTGATCGATCACAACCCAACACAACAGCCTCAAAACTGGGATTGGGTAGCTGGTGTGGGAGGTCTGGGGACCCCACCTTCCCCCCCTCCCAGGGAGTGGGGGAGTTGCACAGACAGCGGCGCAGCTGCTGTGGTGACGTCATGCTTGTTTGCTTGTTTCTGATTGGGGAGTTCTGCTTGCTCATTTGGCTTTCAGTTTGTAATGTTGCTAGCTGTAGTTTGTTTTGGGTTCCTTCCTATCTGGGTGCCTGACCTGGTAGATAGCAGATATAAACTGCTTCCACCTACATAGAGGTCTCTATAGGCCATTGCTCTTCGTGCCTCTCTGAGGGGGGCCAGGTTCCGGCTCGTGGTCCCCGGTAGGCCTAGAACTCCATTGATTAACTGTTGCCATGGTCTAATAAATACACATCAACCCGGTATAGCTCTGGGGAGCCTCCGGGTCTCGCCCAGAAAATGGAGTTTCGTTACATTTAACGCTGGGTTCAACTATAGGTAATCACATTAAATTTTCCTTACCAGTGTCACAGTATGAAAATATTTGTGATACATTATTAGTCTAATTATATAAGGATTTGGTTAAGTTTTGGGAAATGTACGTTTGTTATTTTTTGGTCATACTTTTTGGTATAAAGTATATTGAGAGAAAGAGACTCCAACTGCTATCTACAGTATATGGTTTGTTTACAGGCAACAAAGGCTTCAGTTCCTTCCCCCAATTGAAGAAATTCGCATGAAATATTATGGCCAGTTGAAGCGTTTCTTAGCTATTCCATACCACTTTAAGGTATACTACTATAAAGTTTATCTTGCCAATAAAATTTCTGATATAATAAATAATAATAATGCTGTGAAAAGAGACCAAAAATTAATGTATTGTATGTATACTGAGGAAGAATCAATCTGCCACAGGGTGTGAATGACGTAAATGAACATCCAGTGTTCCCGACCATTGTGGACCGTAATGCCCATCGCTTCGCACAGCTCTTCCAGCGAGCTGAAGAATTGTTCGAGAGACTTGAGAGTGTCAAAGAACGTTTTGTGGATTTATGTGCTCTTGGTTCCTGTGATGTAGACCAACTTGTGGAGAAATACTGTAAGACATCTGAAGACTGGGACAGGTAAGAACACATTTATTTTCAAGCATTTATATCTCTTATAACTTGGTACAGTTCATGAAGATCACGTGACAAGCAAATAATGGTGCTAGTATCACTCATTGAATGTTTAGTTGCTGAAAAGATTTTAGTGTTACATCAATGAGCTTCAGAGAGTGTGAGATTTTTTCATACTGTCAAGTCTTGGGAATGGAATAAGATTGTTTCAAAACCTCATTTTCTGTAATTTTCTCTGTCACTCCAGTCACTAACTGATGTTTTTCATTATTTTCTAGTTCAGCTCTTAAGTTGACAAATGTTTGCCTCTAAATTGAGCTGCTTTGTAAATCAATCGATTGCATCTCAAAATTATCCAAATTAATCTATTGCAACACGTCCAAATTAAGCTTATCTAATGTTACACTGTCTGCACGCTTTATGATTTTTTTTTGGGGGGGGGGAGAAATATTTAAAGGTGCCATTGTTGACATCACATTTAAAAAAATTCAGTTTGATTTCAAGGGCTTTTATGTTATAAAACATGACATCAATTGTTTTGCCTGATCCCTGTAATTTGGTATAAAAAAACATTTGCTTCTTCATTTGGCATCATTTTGCTTCTTCATTTGGCATTTGGCTGTAATAATAATGTGTACCTGTATACTGTATACTATTATGGGTAGAGTTTAAAGAATCAAAGGCGGCATTGAATGTTGTGTGCCGGGATAATTAATTTTTTGCGTTCCTTCCTTGGCATGCATGCCGTGGTTTTCCACCTTCGCATGCATCCTATCTTGAGTATCTTGAGATAATTTCGGGGCTTAGCGTCCCCAAGGCTCAGTCCTCGACCAGGCCTCTTTCATTTTTTGTTACACACCCCTAGGCAGCAGCCCGTAGCAGCTGTTTAACTCCCAGGTACCTATTTACTGCTAGGTGAACAGGCGCATCAGGGTGAAAGAATCTATGCCCATTTGTTTCCGCCTCCACTGGAATCGAACCCAGAACCTTAGGACTACGAATCCTGAGTGCTGTCCACTCAGCTGTCAGACCCCCTTGCATGCCATAGGTTTGCCACCCTTTATCTATACCTTTACAAAATGTTTACATTCTTTACCATAGTGAAAATAAAATGCCTTTAATTTTTTAATACAAAATATATAATACAAGTAAATATTAAGTAATTAAATTAATTAAAAGTTAGAGTGGCTGCTTTTATTTAATATTTTTGCACTTCGTTTTCTATAATGTTTTACAATTTTTTGTGGGTTAATGCCTCCTTTCTCCATGAGAATAGGAAAATTGGCAACAATGGTGATGATCATAATGATACTGTAGTGTATAAGTTAAATTATATGTTACTAGAAGATAAATAATTTTATTTCAGGAACTTCCGAGCATCAAAAGGCAAGGGTCAAGAGATTGGAAAGTTACCAAGTACAGAAGAAAAGCTGGATTGCTTCAGCATAAGTTTCCAACCCTTGCGAGTGGAATTGGAGATAATGAATCGCCGTTACTGGGATATTCTCGTTCAATCCCTTCATAATGCTATTATAAAAGATATCAATACAATTGAAAAATTCACGGAGGAAGCAGTAGATGTAAGTGACTTATAAATTGGGTTCAATATATATATATATACAGTATGGTACATGTTTGTCTCCATTTCATCAATTTCATGCTTTTTATATCTAATCTCTGTATTTGTGCAAATTTATATCTGCATGTTTCCTTGTAGACGTATGTTCACCAGCATTACTCGTAAAGTGCAGCTAAAAAAGCAGCGTTGAATATAATGAAATGCTTCTTTCTGGTAGAGCCCTGATATCTCTCCGAGATGGCTTCCCATTACTGGGTTACATCAGCAAGGAGCTGTTGATTGTTATGATCACCCTTTCTGAAAGCATTCAGAAAGTTATGGGAGCAATATAGACAGCTGCAAGGTTTATGGAAAACGAAGTACCGAAACGGCCAAATGACTTGAACGATTCATTCAAAACAAATGGTTCACTCAAAACTAGCTCGAACCCTAGATGCAAATCCCCACCAACAGATGGTGTCCTGGCCAGAGCTCCTGGCTGCCAGCTGGCTCCAACGTCGTTCTTGAGTTGATAAAGTGTGTGTACCGACGAACCTAGTAGNAATTATTAACCCTTTAACTGCGCAACGCGCCTGCAGGCTCGCGTCTGGTTTGCGCAACGCGCCTCCGGGTATTTGTATTTTTCACGTTCCATTCAAATCTCCCGCGGCTACACGGGGTTCACATCAGCTTCCTCAGGGCTCTTGTAAACAGACGCCATCTTTAAAAAAAATCGTGGTCCACATTCCCGGGTGTGGGAGCCTCAGTAGTGTGTGAGCAACCAAGGCTGGCGCTCGCAGCATGAGCGCACAGCACTGCTGTTCAGCGTGTGACCACAGCATCGCCTAATAATGTCAAAATATATATATAACTTGTATCATTTAGCCATGATAGTGTTATAGAAGAGCCTGAGTGTGATAATGACTGGGTACAATGTTCAATTATCAGTGATTCAATGCTGTTCACGATGTTCACAGCACCACAGCATTATTTCGTCCATCTAGGAATTTTCAAATGATTTCTTAGGTTCCTTTTCAAAATAAACGTGTGGTCAATTATTCATTTACAGGAATTAGTGACCAGGATTGTGATAATAGCAGGATTGTGGTTATAATTAGCGTTGTGCGTAGTATTGTGGAAGGAGGAAAGTTTGGTGAGGGCGGGAGGGCGAGAATTGAGGTAGCCTCATTGTGTGTGTGTGGCTGCCACTCTTGTTTTGCTCACCATAATAGCTTAGTGGTTCGCTATGGGCAACACATATGTACATGGGTATATATAGTGTGTGTATATAGTGTAAGAACAGTAACAGGAGAATGTTGAGAGGAGCTATTTTGGTGAGGGAGGTGACGTAATCGTAGCGTCGTCTGCTGTGTGATTTTTCATGCAGTGTATGGTGGCCACTGTACTGTTTGGACACAATACCGGCTTACTTGCATAGTTCTGGTAAATAAAACATGTAGATAGGTATATAGAACATGTGTAATAAGAACTATAACAGTATGGTGGGAGGAGCAATGTTGGCGAGTAAGATGTTGGAGTGAGGGAGACTGGCTGGGTGTGGCTGCTCTCACTCGAGGTGTTCTGAGTGTGTTGATGGTGAATGTATATAGTGTGTGACAGTGTGTAGTGTGTAAATAGATTATATGTATACATAAATTAGCATGATACATAGTAAATATGTGCAGCATATGTGTACACAAGTGTCATGCACGTAACACAGTGTCTTCGGACAGTACGGTTGTTTTACTGCCATAATATAGTGTACGTGTTCACTATACATAGGATTAGTACGTAAAAACAAATAAAATGTATTTGGAACTGTGCGAAAAAAATGAACGAAAATATATTCGCGGCAACTCGCGCGCCCCGCCCCGACCGCCCCGGGAGCTTACAGCACGGGCGCACGGGGAATCATGACGTCACGCCCCAACTTACGGACCCCATAGCAGCCAAAGTAAGTACAATTACGACTTTTTTTTTACATACCCATACTGAGGGAAGGGTTTTTGACACTTTAAAAAGAAAAAAGAATTTTTTCCAGAGAATTTATTTCCTGCGCACCACGGGGGTGTCATATTGGAGGCAACGCAGTTAAAGGGTTAAAGAATAGCAAATCTGGCAATGTCACCCCTCTCAATATCCAACATATGAGCAAACAGGTACTGGTGCTCGAAGAGCAAACAGAGAAGTTTATCATGCTTTTATGGTTAGTAAATAGGAGGAGCACTTAGGAGGAGTTAGATGACAAAAAAAGAAGGGCCTTATGATCATGAGAGAGATTATTGTAAATGCAGATAAAGATAAATCTCAATTGTTGATACTTGGTGACTTAAATTTAAGACTTTAAACATAGGTGTATAGAACAAAGAAGTAAACTAATATATTTCTTACAGGTTTATGAAACCGAGGAAGTCAAACTGAACCATCAAGCCTCTCTGCAAAGGCAGATGGAGAAGGCTGTAGAGAATGTCCTGCAAGAGGATACTTCACTGTCAGACGTTCACCATGACAGCATTCGACTTGCTGCTGATCCCTCGGGCTTAATAGGTAGTACTCGTCTGGTTTTGTTTATTGCTCACCTGAAACATTTGTTTAGGTGATTAAATTGTCTTCATTATTGCCTGCTTTTTTAATATATATATTCATATGCAGTATCCTTTCCATCCTTGACCCTTCCTTTCACATCGAGCAAACAATCTGCCCAGTAGTTAGGTAATTCACCTTCTAGTTCTAGCTGCTCACCAGGTGGCAGCAATTGGAGCTCACAGATCAGTCAGTCACCTCAGTCAAGAGCTGATTAAAATGAAATACCGATGCAAGGGCCTAGTGTGACTGAATAAGTGAGGAGCTAACCTGAGCGATTTGCAACAGGGAACCACCTCGGACTTACCAGGAAGAGGCCTTTCATTACATTCAACACTGGTGTTTACTCAG
Organism: Procambarus virginalis; assembly: GCA_020271785.1. Lineage (NCBI taxonomy): Eukaryota > Metazoa > Arthropoda > Malacostraca > Decapoda > Cambaridae > Procambarus > Procambarus virginalis. The sequence goes on along the minus strand of WNGS01163002.1, from coordinate 6,767,372 downwards.
AATTTTCCATGAAATATCTCATTCCTATTAACCGATAAAGAGGAACATGTCTCACATTTTCAGAATGTCATTGAGCTGGAATTCACCATGACCCCTCTCTGGAATTAAAATTTTGGTGGAGTGATGCTTGGTTGCATTGCTTAGAGCAAGCAATTATATGGAAGTACGTATGGATTTTGGAGGATTCAGGGTATTACACAAAATAAAGGAGAAATGTATAAATTTTTCTGAACATGTATATTCAGCGATGTCATTAATATATTTGCATCCATATCATAAAACATTTACTGCATTTGTGGTTATTTGTACACAATTCAGCTATACTGTAACCTAAAAATAACTTGGCAAAGGTAAAAAAAAGTAAACATTTTTACCCTTTGCAAAGGAAAGTGGAACATTTACTTACCTTTTGCCAGGATGGTGGACTGCTATAGTGTTAAGTCAAATGGTTGGATCTGATTAAGAAAATGCAAATGTGAATAGACTGTGTAAATGGTGTGAAAAGACAGTAAGATTGCATGCTTTATATTTTGTAATTATAATGCTCTTCTTATTTTTTTATTTTAGATGGAGACACTTCAAGGGTTAGTCTTGATCAAAGCTCTTATGCAAAAGTTCAAGATCTGAAATCATTATTGGATAGGATCAGGCAGCAAAGACGTGATACTCTTAGAGATATATATGGCTTTGTACCTGAAGAAGAAGAAGGATCAGAGGAAGATGTTGATAAAAAGGATAACATTGTGGATGAACATGAGATTGGACAGCCAAGAAAAGGTGTAGGATTAGATGATGATGAGGATGCTCGAAAGGAAATTGATTCGCAAGATAAAGAAGCTGTTAATATTGAAGGCAGTGGTCCGCAAATTGACAAATACAGAAAATCGAGGATGGATGTTGAAATAGACGGAGACATACATATGGCAGAGACTGTCCCTGCTGATCTTCTCCCAGGTTTTCATGATGGCAAAATTACAAACATATACAAGCCTTTATTTCAAGAGATAAGTTCAGGTGACACTGAGATAACAATTGACATCAGTGGTGATGGAAGTACACAAATATCAGATAATGAGCACTTAAGGCCTATGACTCCCATGGTTCAATCAACACCAAAAGATAAACATCCAGTGGAATATTCAAGTTTTGAAAGCGGCAGTACAGATTACCAAAGACCACCACCATCTCTTATATCCAGGAAAGCTCCAGTGCAGGTAACCAAGGACAGTTTAAGCAAAACTCAACCCCAGAGGCAAAATGTAAGTTCCAGACCCCTCAGCAAAGATGATCAGGACATACACATGGCAGAAACTGTCCCTTTTGATTTGTTACAAAAAAGTTATGATGGTAAAAACACCATAAAATCTTCAAAAAGTGTTTCTCAACCATCGTCATTTCAGGAGTCAAGTTCAGATGACATTGAAATAAAGATTAAAATTATAGGTAATGGAAGTACACTGGAAACAATAACTCCCTCGGGAGAAACGTCTGTCTCTGGGTCATCCAGTGCTGACCATTCAATTTCTGGAACCAGAAGTACAGTTTACATTAGTCCTCCATCATCTCTCCCAAAAACCAAAGTGCCATATTTAGAGCTTCAGGATAATATAAGGAGAATACAGGAACAGAGACAAAGTATTCAGCACATGTTAGACTCATTATCAAAGCCAAATGAACACTCCAGTTTCCTGAAGAGTGCATCTCCAAGTGCCTACTTTGAGAAAATGAAGGAAGAAGGTAGTGGGAAAAGGCCTCTAAAAAGAATAGATAAATTTGAAATGCAAAAGAAGCAGCTTCTTCACTATTACTTGAAAAAATTGTTGAATATGAAGGGCGATGAATTAATTAATATTTCTACATCAACAGTTGAAGGATCAGGCTTTTCTGTAGATTCCCTAGGTACACTTCTTGATGCAGTCCAGGAGAAAAATAAATCGGTTTCATCTTCAGAAATGTCTTCTACATCTGTCAAGGAAATGTCAGAATCATCATACACTTCAAGTTATAAAGATATTGATGATATTCCAGTGAAGTTGAGCTGTGTCTCCTCAGCTGAAAGTGAATACTCCTCCAATGATATGGATACACTTTTTCAAGCTAGTGAACCACCAGAGGCAGACAGAATCCAGCATACAACTGCTTTTGCACATTCTAGAGATGGATCAATAACAGGACATGAGTTTCCAGCATATCTTCAATCCAGTAGAGAGTCTGTTCCATGCACACAAGCATCTTTAACGTCTCAGTCTGATGAATCAAGGTCATCCTCCATTAGTACTAAGAGTATTCAAAATGAGCTTCAAAAACTTAGCCAACTCAGAAAAGAACTCTTGACCCACAAAAATATTTTTCAAGAATTTTCATCTACAAAAGTGCCAACTGCTTCAAGTCAATTTCACAGCAGCAAACCAGACGTAGTGGACATAGCACCAACCACTTTCAATGATGATAAACAGGAGCAAAAGGTCACTTTTGGGTAAGTTAATAATGTGTTTTCCTTCAAAATTAAGAAGATAACATTGAAGTCTATAAATAATTTATTTTGTAAGCTTTTTTTTCTTCATAAGGTTCTTAATAATTTCTTAATAACAAAAATTCAGAACAGTAGGATGAAAATTTTTGTTTTAAAATGAAACTAAACTCTTTAAATTATTACAGGACCACACCACGAAAAGTTTATCTCAGTACAATTTATGAAGACAGCTCAGATTTATCTGAGAGACATTATAATACAAGTGATGCGGGAAGCTATCAAACACCCTCCAGAGAATACGAGTCTACTTTAGATGATGATAGAAGTCAAATTTCATTGTTGCAGAAAGAAGATTTGAGACCATACTTAGTGTCACAAGGTGCTAAACCAGTAGGGGAAGTTTCTGCGACTGAGGAGACAGCTACAGAAGAAGATATGAAGAAGTTCTTGCACTTGCATGCACACATGAATTTGCAGTCTAGGTTTAGATACTTAGAATGTGCTCTCCCTGAGGGTAGACTGAAAAAATATCCCAAAGAAATTACCACAATATAGATGCAAGTATACATATGCCATTACCCAAGGAATCTACAAATTATTCGAGAATAAGGATGAAAGATAATAGCAGCCATGAACAATCGTCTCTCTCTGCTTCACCATCTTTAGCATCCGAGTCCCTTGTAAATTCTAGGAGAAGTGTTACATCTTTGCCTATTAGAAAGAGTGATCAGGTAGAAACAGAAGTTAGAAATGTTTGTAGCAAGAGTACTCAGGGTTTACTACAAGAAGGTACATTGGATCTCGCAAATGAGACCTCACGGTTCTTGCCATTAGATGTAGAAAGTACATCTAATGGCAAGTACAGCAAGAGTACTCAGGGTTTACTACAAGAAGGTACATTGGATCTCACAAATGAGACCTCACGGTTCTTGCCATTAGATGTAGAAAGTACATTAACCTCTTCAGTGGGAGACATATCCCTTAAACACCAGATTCCTTATCAGGGCATTGTGAAGGGAGACCAGAATAAAGGTTCTTCCAAATCTTCAAGTGACTCGTCTGAGAAGCAAGGTGTGAGACGTAATGGTGATTCATCTAGTGACTCGGTAACCTCAATGCCCGACATGGCAGAAATTTTACAAAGGTTTGGTTTGGCATGGGCACAAAGTATGATGCGCAAAATGGAGAGAACTGAACAAAAATCTTCATCAGATATCTCATCTAGTCAGGAAAATGGATAAATTTGTGATACGTTAGTTCAGTCATTAGTTTTTATAAAATACTGTATTTTTATACATAAACCTTTTCATTATATTGTATAAAACGTATTGTGCCATACTGTTTATACTCGCCCTCTTCAATTGACATAGTTTTGTGTGTACCTTACGGTACATATCTTGACTTAATATAGTATCATTTTAAATAAATATTTTATTTCATTGGAACACTTGTCTTCTGCTCTAGAGTACCTATACCCTTTTCTCTTAAATATGCCATTATTAAGTCATTCAGTAAGGAGTTTATTTCATTGTTTCAATGTGAGTTTTTGCAAATCTTACATTAACTGCTATATTATCCTTGATAATTATCCTACTGTACAATACTGTGTATATATATAAATATTTCCAACAGAGTATTTTATATATTTTCCTACCATTATAAGTGTTATTTGAACTTATTCATAATATTGGGCAAAATCAATTTCAGGAATATTTGTTGTAAGAACATTTACATAAACACTAATCATAATGTAACTGAAGATGATAGCAGTGTATTATGCTGGTATTACTATAGTTTATAAATGGCATGGTACAGTTGATGTGTATGCTGCTCAATCATTTGTGTTAAGGTCAGCACTGGTTGGATGATTGCAGGAATAGCCTTGCCATTGGCCAGACTTAAATATACCTACATTCAAGTATTCATAGATCAACTCCAGTTACATTTAAATGGTTTCTGCCATTCTCTAATAAAATCAAAAGCTAATTATCAAGAAAGTCAAATAAAAGATTTACTTGTAAATAAGTTCAAAAAAATTATTAATGGAAGTCAACGTAAGTGCGGATTAACAGTTAACAGCTAATCCTGAGATAAATCATTACAAATTTACAAATTATATGTACAGAAATTAATGTTTTTTCTGCAGTGGGCATTATGTTTAGCAAGTGTCACAAATATCGGGAGACAGCCAAGCAATTCCTGAATTTTGTTTTCTTTCTCCGATAGAGAATGGTGCCTAACCGCTTGGGCTGGACAGTAGAGCTATGGTCTCTCTTCATGAAGGTCTGCGTTCAATACCCAACCGTCCAAGTGGTTGGGCACCATTCCTCTCCCCACTCCCATCTCGTTCCAAATCCTTAACCTGACCCCTTCCAAGTGCTATATAGTTGTAATGGCTTAGCACACCTGATAGTTCCCTTCCCTTCTCTCAAGAGCGTAGAGCACCGTGGGACACGTTTGGGTTAGCCTGACATCTACCCTTGTTAGTTAGAAGTGCAGCCCTACATATGTAGTCAAGACTACTGTGTACCTTTTTTCTCCTAATCCATTTACACTAGTAGATGACATGGAAGACAAGTGATAAAGCTTGTACAAACTATTAACTGATTGACTGTAAATAAATATATACAAACAAGGGAAAATCTCAAGATGGACATTATTATTATTAGTGTATAGCATCTACCCAACAATCAGATAAGTAATTATCAAAAAAGGCCAAGCCAGAAAGACTGGAGCACTTATGTCACTGGATATTCAAGAAGTGCTGAATATCACTGTTTGCCAATACCAGAACAAAATGACAAGGTTAATGATATCGAAGCTATCAGATTTACCAAGGATTCTATCAAAGGGCAATTGCCTGGGACATTAGGAAAGCAAAACTAACAATTTTTCCTGAAAATCGGGACATTCCAGGAGGTGCATGACTTAAGTGGGACATGGCAGTTTGTACAAAAAGAAACAGGTTAATGATCGATTAAATGTGGAGGGTCAGTAATTCGACCCTGGGGGGACCTTGATATAAGGATTATAAGCCTATCATGGATTTGTACACAGACTGCCTGCCCCTTGACAAATTTATTAGTATTAAATTATATGTATACGAAAGAGTTCCTGTAACAATATATAATATAAATGAAAGCTCTACTAGCTCTATCTATGAATCCATCAACTTTTCACCTTGTATGTTTGTACTTTACCTGAATAAATATTTGTTTTTGTATTTTGAAAGTGTTATTTGAGTACAGAACCTACGGTATGTCAAATGCGTGTGTACGATTTGACTATATGGTGCACGTGTTGTTTGTTTACATGTGTTGTCATGACGACCACCGCGTAAATGCCACATCGTCTTGTTAATAATATATAGTAAAATAACTATCGTTTAATTATTTAAATTAATTTTTAAAATAATATTTTAAATAAAATAATTTTAATTATAAAAGCACGAGAAACGTAAAATAATCCACGCACACGTTTGATTATTGCATGAATAAACATCATTTGGCACAGCAGCATAAATTCCTGTGTAGCAGCTGAGGTGGTTAGTGAAACTGGTAGTCAGGGAAGAGGTGTGTGTGTCAGTGTACACTCCAGTGTTCACGGTGTCGTGTCATGACACAACGATTGATTGATTGATAAAGATTAAGGAGGCACGGGCATGAATAGCCCCTAAGTGATACAACGGTGAGATCTCTCCTTATGTAAGAGCTAGAGTTCATATTGTGAAAGGTGACACAGGTCCTGGCGTCTTACCACACTCTTTAAATACTTGTCTTCTTCTTGATAGGTGCAGAACTTAGAATGTGCTTTAAACTTGTTAAGTTTACAATTCGTGAACATAATAAAATTTTTAGAAAACTGCAGGCCATAGGCTCATATGAATGGCATATCTTACATGAATGTTCAGCCCAACTCATTCAGTTACACGTTAAACCTCTTGAAACATTCCAGTGATTCCACTATTATGTTATCTGGTAATTTGGTTCATAAATCGAACACCCTATTTCCAAATCTGTATTTACATAGCTTGTTCTTACTTGTTCTTAAGAACGAATTAATTGTTCTTAAGCTTATTCAATTTATATATTGTTTTGTGTTCTGTTTTATGCTATTAATCTGCATATACCAACAAAAATATGGCACTTGGATAGTGATATAATTCACATTCCAGCATTAATATTTTGTATATCAAATAATAAAATATTGTCATTTTTTACACTGTTGAATTACTGTGCAATATTTCAGATTACTTATGGATACAAAGATGGCAATTTGAAGGAAAAAACTGCTAGTGCTTAAAGATGGAATCTCTAGATGTGCGCAAGAACTTCATCCTCACCACAACTGGTATGACTTTTCTTTGTACTATACAGTATTTTGTAAATAATTTGGAATTTCCAAAGGAAATTTGATTTAAATAGTGTCTGGCACAATTATTTAGTAACCTTGGAAAGAGTAAAACATTGCTGCCTGTGAAGCAATAGAACCTATGGGAAAACAAATTTCTCATAGGTCTCGAGCATCTGTCATGTGTGGGCCTTGGCCAGCTTGCTGAGCAGCTGGATTCACTATTGTTCTCTTTGGGGTTTTCACAGTTTAGTTCTGTAGCCCCCTCCCACTCCTGCATTTAAGCTGTTCATAAACACTTTGAACCTTGCCTAGGGGGGCTTGTCTCCCACTGTCAACACATCAGTTTGGATTGGTTTGTCCAATTAGGTCTGGTTTGCCTTGCAGCATATCTGCCTATCAAGTAGCTCTGTTATCCTGTTTCAATTTGATTGTTCTCTGGTTGTTCACTATCTCAACTGAGGGAGCTGGTATGTTCTTTTAGCATGTGAAACTGAACTGTCCAGGTAGGCCAAGTTTTGACTTCTATGGAGTTATTTCCCCTTGCTGCTCATGCCTTTTGCTCGGCCTTTTTAAATGTACTCGCAGATGGTCTCTCCAATTTCGTCCATTCTCGGTAGAGTGGTTGGTTTACAACTCGTCCTTTTGTTGGCTGTGCAAATACTTGGCTGTTGCCTTGGTATGAAACTTGCAGCTGCCTTTTGTATTTGGTCAAGTTCCACTATCATGAGGTGTTTAGAGTGGATGAGGTTTATGTGAACTGGAGTAAAGGGATTTTCTGTACCACCTCCTCCCAGTTTGGCTTCTCCTCTTCGTGTTGACCAAGTTAGATACGTACGCAGGCAGGGTGGTTCTTTTGACATCCTTGGTTGTGTGCCCAGCTGGGGTTTCTAGGTCTTCGGGTTTAATGTCTGAGTCCATGCCCCTTTCTGAAGCTTTGTTTCTCGCAGCAGACTTGTGGATGTATAATAATAATAATTCATTGTCAAGCAACAGGACAGCCAGAGGGTATTAATACATGTTAGGCTTATATCAAGGTTCTCCCCACCCTCCCCAAGGTTTAATTACTGACCCTACCCAGAATGCAACCCCACACCCAGCTGACTAACATCTGAGTATCTACTTACTGCGAGGTGAACAGGAACATTAGGTGATAGGAAATGCGCTCAACAATTTCTGTCCCACCCAGGATTCGAACCAGGAATTCTTATTGTGAGTCGAGAACGAACCCAGCTATACTAATGGACCCTGATCTTGATTGTTTGGGATTCCTGGCTGATTTACTCACATGGAGTTTTTAGGCCAGGTTATAAATATAAATAAATGTTTATTTAGGTAAGGTACATACATACAAGAGATTTACAAAGATTGATGGATTTATAGATAGAGCTAGTACATACAATGCCTAAAGCCNACTATGAGCTCTTTTTAATGGCAAAATTTAGCATTTTTGTGTAACAAACTGTTATAATCTCATACATTTAATCATCATCTCTAGTAATCGAAATATTCATATTTTTATATAGAATAGATGAAACAGAAAGCCATAAGCTAGATCATCTGTGTGTCGCTCCTGAGGACGTCAATAAGGAGACGGACTTTTAGCAAATACCTTCCTGTGATTGGCTGTTGCTGGGAATGCCAACACTCTTTCTATAAATTATTTGCAAACTAAGAAATAAGTCTTTTTGCAAAACAATCTCTTTATTCAAACACAACCTCTTCGTTATGTACAAGACAGAAATTTCCATCTAACTGAATAATCGAGTTCAATAAGAGAACGGAGCATTGTATCATCGATATTATTTACGTGAGGCAACACCCACTGATGTCGTCACAAGTCAGGTAGCCAGCCCATGTTTCTGTAACACCCGTTACATCCTGCAGTATTTAATTATCACTATATTAATGCTTATAAATACTTAACCTTTCACTTTTAGGTCGATTAAAGTTGAAACAGAATATCATAAGCAAGGATGGTGTGCTGAATAAAGATGATTTATTAAGTGGACGGAGCCTTCAGCTGATCCCTTCCTGTGATTGGCTGTTGTGTGAATGTCAACAAAGAATATCTACCAATGATATGCCATTTATTATGCACCCCATACCATCTGTGGGCGGAGCTTGGAACCTCCTACCCGAGCACAACAACCCACCTTATGGGTTGCTGTTTGGCTATTTATAGTGCGTTGGAAAAAAAAAGAGATGTCGCTAGTAGTATTTTGTAGGGTAATTTGTTATAGGTGTAATTTGATGTCAACAGATGGCGTAAGCTGTATCTTATGGCCACTGTTGACCAGCCAGTTGATAGTTCTCTTCTGCCAACAGATGGCATCAGCTGTGTTATTATTACTCCGAATTCCTTTAAACACCGATCTACAAATCCCTTGGCTTATGATAAGGTTTTATACCATTTATGATAATTATTAGATAATGGAGTTCCGCAATTACTTTTATTTATCAACTGTTCAGGATATCATCATATAATGTCTGGTTCAAGTTCAAGTATGTTTATTGAGACAAGAAAGAAATACATCTCTAAGGGATAGAGTAGCTTAGGCTATTTCTACCCCCCCCCCCCCGTCTACTTCAAGCCCCTCAAGGGGCGCACAAATTCAGTGAGCACAAATAGACAAATAACATTACAAGAATCTCATTTAACATTGCAGGTTAATATAGTAAGCACAGCATATAATTGTTACACTCTTGGGGCAAAATTCTTGTAGCTCCTGTGTATACTGTCTATCATACCATTATTACAATCCAAGCAATTTGATGTCTGGTTAGGACGTACTGCTCTCGATTGATGAAGATTAAGCCACCCAAGAGGTGGCACGGGCATGAATAGCCCGTAAATACTGCTCTCGTCATATCTAACACAGTTCACAGTTACAAACACCTTAAGATTTCAACTTCAATCAACAGAGCAGAAGAAGTTGTTAAACACATATGGCAACATCTTACTAAAGCGACCATACGAGTAATAAATACTCATACTCCACCAGTAAACTGGAACCGCGCGACACTTAGTGGGCCAGCCAGAGGCTTAGGGCCCGCGCAGGAATATCCCTGCAAAAAAAAAAAAATCAGGGGAGGTGGGGGAACTATCAAGTGAAAGCGCCAAGCCATTACGACTATATAGCACTCGGAAGGGGTCAGGATACGGATTTGGGATGGAACGGGGGAAAGGAATGGTGCCCAACCTCTTGGGCGGTCGGGGATTGAACGCAGACCTGTAGGAAACGAGACCGTCGCTCTACCGTCCAGCCCAAGTGGTTAAGCGTAATATTATTAAAACAACAATTTATGCATATAATAACAGCATTTCACACTAAAAATACTTGGATATATTGAAATTGGTAGTGAATTCCAATCTAGGAATCTTCTATAACTAAACTGTACTTTTTAATTATTTTATGTACTTACTACTTATTATTAAATTATTAAGTACTTACTATAATAATTAAATAAATTATTTTATTTAATATTTAAATTAAATGATAAAATAATAGGTAATAATAAATCATTGTGTAGGGGGACAGGCAGCCAGTGTATATACATGTTAGACTTATACCAAGGTGCCACAAAGGTGCCACAAAGGTGCCAAATTAAAGACTGGGTGCTGCCGGGGCGGGCCCAGGGTTGCTGGCGGCCCTGGCAGGCTGAACTTCCGCGCCCTTATAATCATTGTTTAATAATCTTCACAGGGAGAAACAACTGTAAATATAGGAATAGTTTATTACAGCATACACAGTAAAGAAAACAGCTCAGAAACTAAGGAAATAAAGCTGCTGAAAAAAACATAAATACGTCCACTTCAAGTTCAAGTATGTTTATTGAGACAATAAAAAAATACATCTCAAAGAGATAGAGTAGCTTAGGCTATTTCTACCCCCCCCCTCTACTTCAAGTCCCTCAAGGGGCACACAAATTCAGTGAGTACAAATACACAAATCACAATACAAGAACCCCATTAACATAGCTAACATAGCGGGAGTTTGTAACATCTGCTGATGTAGATTTGACTAAATGTAAACTCTGTCAGCAGAACTATTCGCATACTTTGCGTCATTATATAATGGAATGTGAAAAAATTGCGGAATTTAGAGATAACACCATCAATAGTGTCCAAGAAATGTGTAAGTACTTCATTCACAATGATGTGCTGCCCGAAATTTCAGCGAAGTATCCAAAATTTGCTTACTGTAGGTAATGCATGTACATGACTGTAAAGCTGCCGTCCATTTGGTGGGTGTGCAGCAAGACTAGTAACTGTGTGACTCACTATAGATGTAAAGTGCCTTGTATAGTGACTGTTGTGAGCCTCTTGTAATGTCACTTGTGACACCTCTTTGTGTCACTTGTGAACAAAGATTCTTGATGTGTGTATTTGTGTGGGTGATTAGATATGTATGTGTATGTATATGTGTATACGTATATATATATGTACATGTATGTATGAGGGTGTGTATATGTGTATACAACATTGATAATTTTGTAACTAGCGTCAAACATTGTTATTTGCTTAGCTAAACGAACTAGAGGTTCAGTTCCTGAACCGATTATGTGCCTCTGTAATCCTTACACCACCGCCCACGGGATGGGTATGGGGTGCATAATAAAGAAAGAAATTGAATAACATAGCAGGTTAAAATAGGAAGCACAGCATATAAGTTTAAGTTACAAGGGAACAAGTGATATATATATATATATATAATATATATATATATATATAATATATATATATATATATATAATATATGCAACAATGATCGCAAAAACACTGATCAAAGTATGCAGAATAACACATGTGAAAAATAGAAAATGCTTAACGCGTTTTCGGCTAATTCGCCTTCATCAGAGCAAAGTAGAATGAAGAATGATTCTTCATTATGTGTGTGTGTGTGTGTGTGTGTGCAGAATAATATTAATAAAACAATAACATCGTGTAGTGTACTCTATATATCAAAATATATTACTTTGAAACCCGTATCAGTCACTAAACAAAAAATAGGGCTACTCGTATTACAGATTCGCTACTTTTAGAGCGCCAGCTCGCTACTTTCAGCAATTTGGACCTGGCAACCCTGCTCCCCGGGGACCATAACATCAACCCAACACAACACGCCGGATGGAAGGTGTCTCGTTTCTTCACAGATGACATGGAGAAGGTCCCTCGTGTCAACTGTATACTTGAAGGAGGAAAGAAGGCGGATATGGAGAAGTTAAGGTCGAGGAGCCTTGGTGTGAGCCCCAACGAGCTAGAGAGAGCCGTGCAAGAGGAGAGGAACAAGTGGAAGATATTCCGTATTCAACAGGTTAGGTCTAAGGTAGTCTTGTGGGTCGGTTTGGGCTCATATGACTATCGGTCCGGTTACTGTATTGCCGTTTGTTATCATTGAGTTATCATTTCACTATATCAATTCAGACATGGGATGTGACTATTGTGTTACAGGATGAAGGAAATGTAACAGTTTTAAGTTTTAAGCTGTGATTTTTCTGTGTCCTGAATTAATGTGTTTAAATTTCGTAAGTCAGATTACATAATCCTGTATCAAAGTATGTAGTGCCCCCCCCCATAGACCTGTATTTAATATAGCCATAATCTTTAGGTTAGGTAAACATTTATTAGATCAGCTGCTTCTCTGATTATCTTAGAAAAGCCCTGCAATTTCTGATGTGTTTAACTTTCCAGTGATTGCGTAGGAGTATCAGGAGGAGTTGCCTCACTTCGAACTTGTCCTTTTTCTAAGCCTTCTGATTAAGTTTGGCCTGTTTGTTTTGTTAGGTAAAGATTTAATGAAGTTCGTTAGTATTAGGAATGAGTTGAAAATGTAGCTCCTAGTCATATAAGTGTGCATGTTCCAGTAGGACATTATTTTATCATGTTTCCAAGTGTTTTTGAGTTGTTTTGGGCCCAGATGCACTGATTATGTTATATAAAACTATATTAAGAAGGTTATCCTGTACAGTACAATTATTCAAATAGCCAAGTTCTACATTGTATGGGTTGGTATCATACATTTTTATTGGCAAGTATAACTTAAATTATCTTAAAATATAGTAGACTATTTTCATGCCACTGAAAATTGTTTTAAATGCATTATTTACAAAGGTTAACTGATCAAATCCTTGACACCCAATCCTTTAAGATTATTCCATAATGTATTTACATGACATTGCCCAGGCATAAGGAAATGGATATTGCAGATACCTTATGCTCATCAATTACTTTTTTGGGGAATTGGCAAATGTACAGTACAGTACTGTATTACTGTATCAAATTTTGTCAGTTATGTTACTGTACCAGAATAGACATACCTGCAAATATTCTATTTAATTATAGTTTCCTGTTTTCCACTGTTGAGGAAAGGAAGCCTGTTAGGGTTATCAAGGTCCTCCTAGCCAACAATTGATCATTTCCCAGGATGTAATCTACAACAATTGACTAACTCCCATGTACCTATTACTGTACTGCTTGGTGGATATAAACATCGGGTTCACCGACGTCTGTCTTGCCCTACTCGGGAATCAAACTCGGGACCAATTGCGTGTGAGCCGTTTATGTTAACCGCTGGTCTCCATTTTCTCTCGTCATAGATAGGATTACCGTATTTGTTCAGCCCTGGTTACACAATCTTGTATTGAAATACTGTACTGAAAGCTCGGTGTCCTATGGGCTAAAATATTAGAGTACTGTATATACATTGGCAATTCTAATACCAATTGTAATACTACTTTATTTATATTTTGTTATCAATACAGAAAAGGGAATTACCAGAAGAAAGTGCCAAGCCATTAGACTATATATCACTTATAAGGGTTCAGGATGGGATGGAAGAAGGAATGGTGCCCAGCCACTTGAATGGTCGGGAGTTGAACGCTGACCTGCATGAAGCGAGACCGTCGCTCTGTCATCCAGCTCAAGTGGTTGGGCACCAGTACAGAAAAGCATACATGTGCTGTGAATCATCAACCAACATAATGTGGCTTATAATTTGTTTAAGGTTCGAGAACAAGCAAAAGAAGAGGCAAAGCGTATTCGTGAAGCTGTTCATAATAAAGAGTCACGAATGGTCCAAGACTTAAGGAAAGAGTTGTACTGTAGGTGGCAAGCAGAAAAAGGTAATCAAGTACAGAAACTCCAGCAGGAATATAAAGAATCCCTACAGGCTCTTGGCCAAGCTCATAAACTTGCTAATGAACAGGTAATTATTTGTAATCCTCTAATATGTTACTGTACTCATTTTCTTTTGTTGTTTTCCATATTATAAAGCTAGTTGTGCTTGCATACATTGTCATGTTTACTTAAAGCCCAATATTTCTACCTCTCTCAGAAAAAACCTCTGTATCAGAACATTATTATATACTCCGGTACTTCCCAGCTACTGTATACATATACGATACTGTAAAGTATATGTATGGGGTCACTCACCAATAATATAAATGAGAGTAAACATTACCTGAGCTTTTGTGGAAATAAAATTAGTGCATAATGTGTGTGCTAATTGTATTACAGTACTGTATATCCAAATTTTATCTGAACTGCAATAATAGCCAGTTGTAAACTGGACTTTCAAGTACCAGGAGTTTAAATGTGCTACTTGACAGTTCTAATCTGTATGACTTTTCTATTAAATTTTAAACATCTTTATAGCCTGATGTGAGTGAGGTCTTAGCTCAACGTGCCCAGTTTAACCAACAAAAAGCTTTAAAGCGTGGAGGTGAGGCAAGGAAGGCACACAGAGAGCAGCGGTTACAACAAGAACATGGAAAAAATAAACTACTTAAACAGCGTCAAGATGTACTTAACTGGGAAAAGCTTCGAGCCAGTCGCATTGCTAGTTTACCAACACCAAAGGCCTACAAAAAGAAGACGTAAGTAAATGAAAAGTCTGAATAAAAATTAGGCTTTGAGCTTAAAAGCACATTTATGAACACGTTATATTTTCCTTCATATTCTGTAGCACCTTAAGGTTTGATCCTCTTGTGTTCATTGGGTAGTCATGACAGACAGGCTGGAGGACAACTGCACGGTGTCAATTAAAGTCAAAGTTATTCACCGGAGAATAATGACCAACAGGGCATCTATTCATAAAATTATATGTTTTAGGATAAGAGAGAGAGAGACCTATCAAGCAATGTGAATGCCTTGATTTTATTTTTCATTTATTTCATGTATATTAAAATACACTGTATCTTCAACACATGTAGTTGGGGCTGGAGCAGATTGCTAGATGGGAAGGCAAATGAGTAGGTGAATGGGATTAAGATTTTCCATGTAACAACTCTCAAATTGTACATTTTCATTAACAACTTTTAAAGTCTTATATGCCATACATGTTGCTAATTTTTTTCTTGTCGCATTGAATACGATTTTTTTTTTTAGGTGTGTTCATGAAAAGAAAGTACCAACAGTGCAATTCTATGAAGCAGGAACTCTTACAACCACATCCTATGTGCCCAAAAATGTGATTATTGAGAAGGAACTGAAGTCTACTAAGGTATGCACATTTCACAATCAAGTACAGTATGTACTGTTTTACATATACTCCCAAGTTTTCATATGCCACAGATTTAAATAAATATAAATACAAATAAAACATTAAGCGTAGAAGAAACATTTGTTCAGAAATGCTCACTTCTTTAGGCAATATCTTCTCATTCTGAAATTGACAGCTACCATGATTTTTAAGTCACTGATAAATGTAGCTTCTAAATCAGAAATTTTGAGTACTATACAGCTTATAATTACAGACATATTATGTTGTTATTATGACTGTAATTTGTGTAAAGTAACTCTAAATGTACAAACATTTATGAATTTTTTTTATTTTTTTTTATTTATATATACATACAAGTATTCTTACATTCTTGTACATCCACTAGCACACATAGCATTTCGGGCAAGTCCTTAATCCTAATTATCCCCGTAATACAACCCGCCAAATCGTTTAACAACCAGGTACTCTTTCACTGCCGGGAATGGGTACCATTCTGTTCTGTTAATCTGGTACTCTGTTCAGGGGTGAACAGAGGCTACAGTTAAGGATTGGCACCCAGTAAATCCTCCCCAGCCAGGATACAAACCCAGGCTAAAGCACTCGTGAAACACCGGGTGAGTGAATTAATAAAATATTTTAATTCAGTGAAGCGCAGAAGTTGAAGAAAGAATACGCTGGCTAACGAAATAAAGATGACATACCAAGACTAAACCTCTGGAGGGAAAGGTTTCACTAAAGCTGCCAGTAAGATGCAGTTGTTAGGCATAAGGTGATACAGTACTTGGCAAAAAGCCAGGTCAAGGAGGCCATAAGCAGTGGCACTGACGTGTGAGAGAGAGTAGAGAACTAGAAACTACTGGAGCGAATACCAAGTGCCACCTTACCACCAACATTTAGAGACTGATCTGCATTAGTAACAGGTTTCTGAAAAATGGCTGCGGACAATGAGCAAATTGGGTAGGGAATCAGGGTTGGACCAGTGAGCAATTTCTGAAATAAATGGAATAAGGAGAACACATTCTGCATGCATAGACATGGTAAAATGCCTAAATTGCTGGGACCATCTCAAAGCATACAAAATGTACTCTTTGGAAAGGAGATGAGAAAGAGAGAGAGAGCACATAATATATACATACTGTACGTGGAAGATATTTGAATATCAAGTCTCAAATACTCTGTATAATAAAATAATTTACTAGAGTGAAAATGATTGAAGAAAAGTACAAGTCCTAGGCAAAATGAAAGAAAGTAAACATTAAAGGCCCATTGCTCTTCAACCTCCTTCCACCAGATGCATATAAGAAATATTGTCAGAACAAAAGTGAAAATTTTTGAGAAGCATTTGGTATAAATGTCTTTGAGCAATGCATATTAACCAGGTTGTAATGAATATGTGGATCTGCAGGCTGCTGTTAGTAACAGCCTTACTGATCAGGTTATCACCAGACAGGCTTGGCCCCTGTAGAGCAGAACTCTTGAAACTGTTTGCAGGTAAACTGCAGGTAAGTACCCACCCAAAAATGTTTATCAAATAAACCTGTAAATACTTTAAAAGCTACTTGTTTGTGATTGAGTAAACCTAAATCCTTAATTTGTTTTCAAGGCTAAATCCTTAATCCTAAATCCTTAATTTATGTTTTCAAGGCAAAACTGGCTACATGCAAGTTTTAGAGGACTTTATAATTCTGAAATTGACTAATTGCTTAGTATGCTCATTTTTCATCTTCCTGTATTATACTACACTTTAATCAAATACAGTATTGGAATATCAGAGAAGACATAAAAAGGTATTGCCCCTTTTATTATAGCCCAATGCAAAACAAGTAGCTGTGGCGGAGGAAATGGTACGATTGGCAGGTGAAGAAGCAAAACGTCAGGAAGCCGAGGAAGAAACCAGGAAAAGGGAACAGCGAGGCAGAGAGGCCCTGGACAGAGAGCGTCTGTGCCGCATGTATGAGCAGCTCGTGAGCCAACTTGACCAAGCTCAACATGACCATCAGCTGTCATCATACCTTAAGGGAACTGACCTCTCAGTAAGTACCCCTTATCTCTTCACTTTGAAATTTAATCTCTCTAACCACTAATTTGAAACCTTCAGATTTAAACATTTTCTGGCTTAATATTTGCTAACTCTGTTGAGAAGTGTTACTATTATATAGTAAGTAGTACTATACAAGTACTATACTATTAAACGTAAACATCCAGATATGATCGTTATATAGATGGTGTAAGAATCATAATTTATTAATCTGAAGAGAAAGTATTTGGTACTGAGGCTGTATTTTTCAACTTTTTCCCTCGCATCACTCTGGTCATTAATGTGGGGGATTGTGACTGTTGTCCACAAATGATGGTACTCATTTGTTTGTAAGTCAAGGTAGGGAATGGTTACATAATTCCGTTCTTAATTGGCCCCTTACCATAGTCTGCGATATTAGAAGGAAATCGTGAGTGCTATAGATTTCTTTCTGGGTTTAGTGTAGATGCACTCCGCATCTGGTGCATCAGCTTCCAGCTCATTCTGTGTGCATTGCCACTATGTGAGTGACCATTGAAGCCACACAAAACTACAAAGACTTTAAAAGTTGGAAGATCTTGTGAGGAAAGGAATATATTAAATGAGCTGCTGTGTTAAAGTAATTTAAATTGCTAGAAATTAGTTGACTAATGAAGTAAAATTCCCAGTGATCTCATAACATGTACTGTATAACAACATTTTGAAATCAAGAAAGCACAGAATAATTTGCATATCCCTGTAAAAATTAGAGAAAAACATTCAAATCTGGAATGAGCCATTTGGATATAGTCTATCCAAAGTTCCAGATCACAAGGAAGGGGGTGCCTCAAGGCTAAAAATTCCAAATTTAAGTCCTCATAGTAAAAAACCCGAGCCAGATATTCCAATATGTAATACTTTCATAGGGAATAATTGAATAGAACGGGGATACACAGAGATTGGTGGGAAAATTACATCATTTTACTAAGCCTGGAAATAAAATATAATTAAAGAATAGCAAATCTGGCAATGCCACCCCTCTCAATATCCAACATATGAGCAAACAGGTACTTGTGCTCGAAGAGCAAACAGAGAAGTTTATCATGCTTTTATGGTTAGTAAATAGGAGGAGCACTTAGGAGGAGTTAGATGACAAAAAAAGAAGGGCCTTATGATCATGAGAGAGATTATTGTAAATGCAGATAAAGATAAATCTCAATTGTTGATACTTGGTGACTTAAATTTAAGACTTTAAACATAGGTGTATAGAACAAAGAAGTAAACTAATATATTTCTTACAGGTTTATGAAACCGAGGAAGCCAAACTGAACCATCAAGCCTCTCTGCAAAGGCAGATGGAGAAGGCTGTAGAGAATGTCCTGCAAGAGGATACTTCACTGTCAGACGTTCACCATGACAGCATTCGACTTGCTGCTGATCCCTCGGGCTTAATAGGTAGTACTCGTCTGGTTTTGTTTATTGCTCACCTGAAACATTTGTTTAGGTGATTAAATTGTCTTCATTATTGCCTGCTTTTTTAATATATATATTCATATGCAGTATCCTTTCCATCCTTGACCCTTCCTTTCACATCGAGCAAACAATCTGCCCAGTAGTTAGGTAATTCACCTTCTAGTTCTAGCTGCTCACCAGGTGGCAGCAATTGGAGCTCACAGATCAGTCAGTCACCTCAGTCAAGAGCTGATTAAAATGAAATACCGATGCAAGGGCCTAGTGTGACTGAATAAGTGAGGAGCTAACCTGAGCGATTTGCAACAGGGAACCACCTCGGACCTACCAGGAAGAGGCCTTTCATTACATTCAACACTGGTGTTTACTCAGAATTTTCCATGAAATATCTCATTCCTATTAACCGATAAAGAGGAACATGTCTCACATTTTCAGAATGTCATTGAGCTGGAATTCACCATGACCCCTCTCTGGAATTAAAATTTTGGTGGAGTGATGCTTGGTTGCATTGCTTAGAGCAAGCAATTATATGGAAGTACGTATGGATTTTGGAGGATTCGGGGTATTACACAAAATAAAGGAGAAATGTATAAATTTTTCTGAACATGTATATTCAACGATGTCACTAATATATTTGCATCCATATCATAAAACATTTACTGCATTTGTGGTTATTTGTACACAATTCAGCTATACTGTAACCCAAAAATAACTTGGCAAAGGTAAAAAAAGTAAACATTTTTACCCTTTGCAAAGGAAGGTGGAACATTTACTTACCTTTTGCCAGGATGGTGGACTGCTATAGTGTTAAGTCAAATGGTTGGATCTGATTAAGAAAATGCAAATGTGAATAGACTGTGTAAATGGTGTGAAAAGACAGTAAGATTGCATGCTTTATATTTTGTAATTATAATGCTCTTCTTATTTTTTTATTTTAGATGGAGACACTTCAAGGGTTAGTCTTGATCAAAGCTCTTATGCAAAAGTTCAAGATCTGAAATCATTATTGGATAGGATCAGGCAGCAAAGACGTGATACTCTTAGAGATATATATGGCTTTGTACCTGAAGAAGAAGAAGGATCAGAGGAAGATGTTGATAAAAAGGATAACATTGTGGATGAACATGAGATTGGACAGCCAAGAAAAGGTGTAGGATTAGATGATGATGAGGATGCTCGAAAGGAAATTGATTCGCAAGATAAAGAAGCTGTTAATATTGAAGGCAGTGGTCCGCAAATTGACAAATACAGAAAATCGAGGATGGATGTTGAAATAGACGGAGACATACATATGGCAGAGACTGTCCCTGCTGATCTTCTCCCAGGTTTTCATGATGGCAAAATTACAAACATATACAAGCCTTTATTTCAAGAGATAAGTTCAGGTGACACTGAGATAACAATTGACATCAGTGGTGATGGAAGTACACAAATATCAGATAATGAGCACTTAAGGCCTATGACTCCCATGGTTCAATCAACACCAAAAGATAAACATCCAGTGGAATATTCAAGTTTTGAAAGCGGCAGTACAGATTACCAAAGACCACCACCATCTCTTATATCCAGGAAAGCTCCAGTGCAGGTAACCAAGGACAGTTTAAGCAAAACTCAACCCCAGAGGCAAAATGTAAGTTCCAGACCCCTCAGCAAAGATGATCAGGACATACACATGGCAGAAACTGTCCCTTTTGATTTGTTACAAAAAAGTTATGATGGTAAAAACACCATAAAATCTTCAAAAAGTGTTTCTCAACCATCGTCATTTCAGGAGTCAAGTTCAGATGACATTGAAATAAAGATTAAAATTATAGGTAATGGAAGTACACTGGAAACAATAACTCCCTCGGGAGAAACGTCTGTCTCTGGGTCATCCAGTGCTGACCATTCAATTTCTGGAACCAGAAGTACAGTTTACATTAGTCCTCCATCATCTCTCCCAAAAACCAAAGTGCCATATTTAGAGCTTCAGGATAATATAAGGAGAATACAGGAACAGAGACAAAGTATTCAGCACATGTTAGACTCATTATCAAAGCCAAATGAACACTCCAGTCTCCTGAAGAGTGCATCTCCAAGTGCCTACTTTGAGAAAATGAAGGAAGAAGGTAGTGGGAAAAGGCCTCTAAAAAGAATAGATAAATTTGAAATGCAAAAGAAGCAGCTTCTTCACTATTACTTGAAAAAATTGTTGAATATGAAGGGCGATGAATTAATTAATATTTCTACATCAACAGTTGAAGGATCAGGCTTTTCTGTAGATTCCCTAGGTACACTTCTTGATGCAGTCCAGGAGAAAAATAAATCGGTTTCATCTTCAGAAATGTCTTCTACATCTGTCAAGGAAATGTCAGAATCATCATACACTTCAAGTTATAAAGATATTGATGATATTCCAGTGAAGTTGAGCAGTGTCTCCTCAGCTGAAAGTGAATACTCCTCCAATGATATGGATACACTTTTTCAAGCTAGTGAACCACCAGAGGCAGACAGAATCCAGCATACAACTGCTTTTGCACATTCTAGAGATGGATCAATAACAGGACATGAGTTTCCAGCATATCTTCAATCCAGTAGAGAGTCTGTTCCATGCACACAAGCATCTTTAACGTCTCAGTCTGATGAATCAAGGTCATCCTCCATTAGTACTAAGAGTATTCAAAATGAGCTTCAAAAACTTAGCCAACTCAGAAAAGAACTCTTGACCCACAAAAATATTTTTCAAGAATTTTCATCTACAAAAGTGCCAACTGCTTCAAGTCAATTTCACAGCAGCAAACCAGACGTAGTGGACATAGCACCAACCACTTTCAATGATGATAAACAGGAGCAAAAGGTCACTTTTGGGTAAGTTAATAATGTGTTTTCCTTCAAAATTAAGAAGATAACATTGAAGTCTTTAAATAATTTATTTTGTAAGCTTTTTTTTCTTCATAAGGTTCTTAATAATTTCTTAATAACAAAAATTCAGAACAGTAGGATGAAAATTTTTGTTTTAAAATGAAACTAAACTCTTTAAATTATTACAGGACCACACCACGAAAAGTTTATCTCAGTACAATTTATGAAGACAGCTCAGATTTATCTGAGAGACATTATAATACAAGTGATGCGGGAAGCTATCAAACACCCTCCAGAGAATACGAGTCTACTTTAGATGATGATAGAAGTCAAATTTCATTGTTGCAGAAAGAAGATTTGAGACCATACTTAGTGTCACAAGGTGCTAAACCAGTAGGGGAAGTTTCTGCGACTGAGGAGACAGCTACAGAAGAAGATATGAAGAAGTTCTTGCACTTGCATGCACACATGAATTTGCAGTCTAGGTTTAGATACTTAGAATGTGCTCTCCCTGAGGGTAGACTGAAAAAATATCCCAAAGAAATTACCACAATATAGATGCAAGTATACATATGCCATTACCCAAGGAATCTACAAATTATTCGAGAATAAGGATGAAAGATAATAGCAGCCATGAACAATCGTCTCTCTCTGCTTCACCATCTTTAGCATCCGAGTCCCTTGTAAATTCTAGGAGAAGTGTTACATCTTTGCCTATTAGAAAGAGTGATCAGGTAGAAACAGAAGTTAGAAATGTTTGTAGCAAGAGTACTCAGGGTTTACTACAAGAAGGTACATTGGATCTCGCAAATGAGACCTCACGGTTCTTGCCATTAGATGTAGAAAGTACATCTAATGGCAAGTACAGCAAGAGTACTCAGGGTTTACTACAAGAAGGTACATTGGATCTCACAAATGAGACCTCACGGTTCTTGCCATTAGATGTAGAAAGTACATTAACCTCTTCAGTGGGAGACATATCCCTTAAACACCAGATTCCTTATCAGGGCATTGTGAAGGGAGACCAGAATAAAGGTTCTTCCAAATCTTCAAGTGACTCGTCTGAGAAGCAAGGTGTGAGACGTAATGGTGATTCATCTAGTGACTCGGTAACCTCAATGCCCGACATGGCAGAAATTTTACAAAGGTTTGGTTTGGCATGGGCACAAAGTATGATGCGCAAAATGGAGAGAACTGAACAAAAATCTTCATCAGATATCTCATCTAGTCAGGAAAATGGATAAATTTGTGATACGTTAGTTCAGTCATTAGTTTATAAAATACTGTATTTTTATACATAAACCTTTTCATTATATTGTATAAAACGTATTGTGCCATACTGTTATACTCGCCCTCTTCAATGACATAGTTTTGTGTGTACCTTACGGTACATATCTTGACTTAATATAGTATCATTTAAATAAATATTTTATTTCATTGGAACACTTGTCTTCTGCTCTAGAGTACCTATACCCTTTTCTCTTAAATATGCCATTATTAAGTCATTCAGTAAGGAGTTTATTTCATTGTTTCAATGTGAGTTTTTGCAAATCTTACATTAACTGCTATATTATCCTTGATAATTATCTACTGTACAATACTGTGTATATATATAATATTTCCAACAGAGTATTTTATATATTTTCCTACCATATAAGTGTTATTTGAACTTTATTCAATATTGGGCAAAATCAATTTCAGGAATATTTGTTGTAAGAACATTTACAAAAAACACTAATCATAATGTAACTGAAGATGATAGCAGTGTATTATGCTGGTATTACTATAGTTATAAATGGCATGGTACAGTTGATGTGTATGCTGCTCAATCATTT
>WNGS01163002.1:6697568-6717530 GCA_020271785.1 Procambarus virginalis | reverse complement strand
TAAGCTACAAAATCCCGTGAGTAATTATCTTACTACTCATTAAAACTTTGTAATCCGCTGTGCGGATTTGTGTGCAGCAGGAGAGGCGAGATAGCGCGTGCTGGAGGAGAAGTGGAGCGTGTAAGAGTGCCGTAGGCTTGATGGAGAAGCCAAGAGTTGCCCCAAACATGTTTGGGTAAACAGTTTGGGGAAGGTAAACAAAATTTGGTGGCCAACCATCTTGCTAAGGTCGTGACTGGCGGCCTTGGCTCTTATTGTTGTTACACACTTCACCTGCACCACTTGGGTAGTGGTGTTAGGGAGCTGAATGTTTGCCTTGAGGCTGTCAACTCCACTGTTTTACATTGGGTGCCCAAACGCTTCTGTCCTGCTACAGCAATTAAACCTGATACGCCTTTTTCTTTTCCTGGTAACCAGCCGTGCCCAAAGAGGATCAGGAAAATATTGTGATAAGATACAGTAATCAGTAAAGGTTAATTATTATTGCAAAATCTGTAACTAGCCTGGGAAGATTGGGCATGTTTCCTTTCACCTAATGGCCACTGTTCACCTAGCAGTAAATAGGTACTTTGAGGTCAGGCTACTGTTATGGGCTGCATCTTGGGAAAGGTCACCAGTAGTTAGCGGGGGTAACCTCAGTAAGCCTTGCAGGGTTTCTCTCCATGGCTATGTGAGGTGAACCCATAAACCGAAACATAGGATCTGCATTTGTGATGGTACAATGTACTGTACAGTATTTGTATAGTGCAGTGTGCCATGGGCTGAGTCCAAATATCACAGCATCTAACACGCTTGCCTCCAACATACCCACAGTTCATAGGTTAGATAATGATTCATTATGCATATATTTAATTAATAATACTCGAATGTACAGTACTACTGGGACCGAAAAGGTCCCAGTTAGGTTAGTTCTCGACTCACAGTTGAGAATTTCAAGTTTGAATCTCAGGTGGGTCATAAATGATTGGGTGCATTTCCTCTTGCCTAATGCATCTGTTCACCTAGCAGCAAGTAGGTATTCAGGAGTCAGCTTGTTGGGTTGCATCCTGGGTGGGGTCTATAATTCGACCTTGGGGGGCAAGTGGGGACCATATAAGCCTAATGTGTGTAAACACATGAATTATTAAATCTTAATTACTGCTTAGAAGTGGTGATCCTTCTGTTATTGTCTACTTGCCAATGATGTACTGAGCACACCTCTTGGTGGACGATAAGTAAAATTCATTAATTTGTGGTTTATTTTTTTTTTTCAGAGCAGGGCAACAGCTTGCTTGCTACAGTTGCAATGCGGTATTTAAGGATGTGTTGTCTGCAGCCGAGCACACCCTGGAGTGTATCGAACCTTCAACCCCCATAAAGAAACCCGAGTTTGTGGCAAAAGAAAAATGTACCCCAAATAAAGTAAAGATACCAAGACGTAAGTGTAATTATTTAAGGAAACCGATTCACAAGTTGTATGGAATTAATCACAATAAATCACACTATTTACAACAACTTACAGCTCGATTTCTGTTAGCACACATTTCTAAGTACGGTGAGCTTAGGTTTCAAGGTATTTTTGGGTTTTAGTTTAGGTTTTAAGATTACTTTGGGGTTTAAAGTTGAGCCCTGTTGACTGCTAGGCTCATTAGGGCCACAACTTACATTAATTTTTATCTTGCAAGTATACTGTACTTTAAACCCAAATAATGTCCAGGATTAGAGTGAACTTTTGAGTGTGTATCTGGTAAATATGCTATATCTGAAAAGGTGTTACAATATATATGCAACAATATGCTAAAATATGCTGCACCTGAATAGACACCAATATGTATCCTTCAATGATATAACCTCTCCCACTCTTCCAATAACTGTTGGAGTGCCACAGGGCAGTATCTTGGGACCTTTTCTATTTCTTATATACATCAATGATCTGCCTAATGTCTCTAACATTCTTAAACCTATACTGTTTGCTGATGATACTACCCTCATCTACTTAGACCCCAACCCACACACATTAAATAATTTGTGAATAATGGATAAAAAAAGTCCAATTATAGATGTCACCCAACAAACTAACACTAAACATAGAAAAAACCTACTACATCTTATTTGGAAGCAAATCAACAATTGCAATTCAGCTTCAGATAGACAATGTTAACATCAGTAATAAAAATGATGGAAAGTTATTTGGCATATTCCTAGACAATAGACTCAACTTCAGCACCCACATACAACACACATCTAAGAAAGTCTCTAAAACAGTTGGTATTCTCTCCAAAATCAGATATTATGTACCTAACTCTGCTCTCCTCTCACTATATTATGCACTAATTTATCCCTATTTAATATTGGTATCTGTGCATAGGGTTCAACCACTGCAAACCACCTCAAGTCCATCATCACCTAGCAAAAATCCGCTATTAGAATGATGATAAACTCTGCTTTCAGACAACACTCAGCCACCTTGTTTAAATCCCTTAACATGCTAAACATAAACTCACTCCACACATTCTCTTGTGTCAGTTACATTTACAAAACCCTGTTCTTAAATGCAAACCCTGCTCTGAAACTCTCCCTGGACAGATGTAATAGGACCCATTAACACCACACCAGAAATAAATATCTCTTTTGATATCCCCAGAGTCAAGCTTAATCTGTGTAAACACTATGCAAATAAAGGGACCTAGTCTATGGAACTCACTCCCTAATGAATTGAAAAGCTGTCCAATTTTTGCCTCATTCAAAAACAAAACCAAAAAGTACCTAATTTCATCTTCATAGTGTCCTACCTTGTGTTTTAAAATTGCACTGTATCTAATGCTACCCAATCCCCCAATCTTTATGTACCTAATCCAAACAACTTTACCATTGTGATCATTGCTGTTTTTCTTATACAGTATGTGCTATCAATATGCTGTATTGTGCCTATTAATCTTTGTTAAATTACAAATCAAGCTGTCAATGCAATCAATCAGAGCTACCGATGTGCTTTAATATACCTACTAATCTCGCTCGTCTTTTTTTTTTTTTTCTTGCAATGTACCTGTTAGCACTTCATAAATTTTGCTAGAATTCACCTACTTAAAATTATATGTTAGATTAATGACCAGCCCGAAACGCTGCGCGTACTAGTGACTTTACAAGAATGTTAACACCATACTATGTATCCTCACAAACCCAATGTACCTTCTTGTATATACAGTATATAAATAAATAAATAAATAAAAACACCTCACAGTGCACATTCTGTACCATATTAATCTTAGGTTCCATTGTGTTGGTTTAGGTAAGGGTTGGGTGGAAATAGTATGACTCATCATGTAACCATTTAGAATGTAATATAGGGGTACCTCGGTTTAAGAGTTTAATCCGGTCCTGGAGGCAGCTCGTAATCCGAAAATTCGTAAACCAAAGCTAATTTCCCCATAAGAAATAATGGGAAATGAATTAATCTGTATCTGACTACCCAAAAACTTCACTTCAAACTAAATTTTATACCTTCATCCAAATCTACACTACTAAAGTATGTTCAAGTTATTACTTACCCTTGCTGATGACTCGTGTTGGCATATGGAAGATGGTGAGGACGAGGGGAGGAGAGGTGTTACTGTTTGGAAGGGGAGTCCCCTTCCATTATAACATCAGACAGTGAGGACATCACTGGTGTGCACTCTCTGGCAAGTTTTGCCTGCATACCACTAGGACCTGCTTGTGGCTCACTGCTTGCTCGTCTTACTAAGAATCTGTCTAAAGACACTTGTTTTTCCCTACATTTTAATACTTGTCTGTAGTAAGACATCACATTGTCATTTAGAAGGTTAATGCAACGGCCTGCTACAGCTTTATCTGGGTGAGTATTTTCAACAAAACTTTGAAGTTCTTCCCATACTTCACACATTTTCTTAATGAGGAAGGGACATCCTCAGCTGCCTCTACTTACAACTATTTTCTTACGTTGAACCTTACCACGGCCAAAAATCCGACAAAAAACTGTATATCCTTGTGAAGAATTCAGGCAGGATAATCACTGGATGTGAGGCACTGGTAAACTGAGGCGCGATCGCCGTGCCATCACGAGCTATGTCGGCCCGTACACGTATCAACAAACTCGTAACCTGATGCAATGCTCGTATCCCAATGCAAATTTTCTGACAAAATCGGGCTTGTTACCCAAAAAACTCGTAAACAGGGATGCTCGTAACCGGGGTTCCACTGTAGTGTGATCCATCTTGTTTGCTTGTACAGTACTGTATGTTCTGAAGAAATTTTCCTGTGAGGTACATTAGCAGTTGTCCATTACCTTATTGGTTCTTCACATGGATTTGAATTTATCCTTAACTTTTGAATAACAGTACAGTACTAGTATATATAATTTGTGCTACAATTGCAAGTGAATTGGTATAGTGTATGTAATGACATGAAATCGTTACTGAGAATTAGACTAAATAACCCATTTGTTTCTTTCCTTCTGTACAGTAGTTAATTTGATAGGCAACAAATTGTTGTTAAGACAAATTTTATTTTCCAGCTCCAAGAACTTGGATAAGGGAATATGAAGCTATACTCTTGAAGTGCATGATGGAACATGTTAATGTTATTGGAGAAGCAAAGGCGAAGGTCGGCAAAAAACCATACACAATTGTCATGGAAGAACTAGCAAAGGAACTACGAGTATCTGTATGTTACTCTTACATTTATTATTATGTGCAATATATAATTTAAATTGTTATTGGCAAGATGAATGTTCTTACTACAATCTTTGATGAAATAAGATATATTAACCCATAAAGCCACATATATTAATTTAAGAACTTGCACTAGGAAACATTTTGAGAATTTAGTGTTGGACCGGCCTGGATATGGTTAACACTCAGAGTATGGTAAAGCAAGATTAGGTTTGTAAATACTGAAAGCTATTTTACTGGTAATTTTGGTGCAGTCCAATGCTGAATACCGAACTTACCTCTTCATCTCAGAAGGGACACATGAAAGTAAAAAATACATGCATACTCTACTATAACAATACTGTAATGCTAATCACATTAATGATAATTTATCTTGCCAGATATCATCTGGATAATGTGAAAAAGATTTGGAGGTCTTAATTAGAAGAAATCTTTTTTTCAGATTGGGGAATGGGTTGACAGGAAGTCTATTATTAAAAAATGGTTGGGCTTGTTGCGCCGGGTCAGGAACTTCGATGCACTCCAGAAGGGTAATCAAATGCTAGGCTACCTTCATCTTGATCCTCCAGAGTTTTATGGATCTATTAAAGAAATTGATAGAGGTAAGTAGAGATAATCAATATTCTTAGCCCTTGAACTGTGGCTGGCATCATTTGATGTTATCCTAGGCATTGACAGCTGACATCATTTGACGTTTTAGTTTTTACGGTACTCTTTGAATATTAAAGTGCAGCCATAGGAGATGAGGCTGTTGTTCACTGCTTTATCTCCAGTACATCTACTGCCATGATGAGAGATGTGTGTGCTTAAGCTCCTGATATCATGTTAATCACTCTATACAGAATGTTGGCAAATAGCACTCACTTTACAAGACCAAACAAAGGTAAATATATAATTTTCTATGCTTTAATTTTCAGTCACTTTCAGTGAGATATAGTGATCCACAGTGCTTACTAAGGATCAATCACTCGCTCAGTCAGACAGGAATATGTATGTCACCATTGCTACAGGGATAGTGGCATCCTAACATGCCCTTTTAAGTTGCTTGGGAGTTACTAGAAGAAATATCAATCCAGCCAGGATATCAGCTATTTAGAGGCTTTGTTCTCAAGCCCAAGCTTAACAGACATCAAAACACCACTACTGATATCAAATGCAAGCTTAACACTAATCAAAACAAATGTGTACTTCTCCCAATCACTGTTAGGTGCATCACTACTGTGGGCAGGTGCCACTCACCTTCACTGATTTTACATCTTGATTGTATTAACAACAATGTTAGGCTCTTGTATAGATAAGTGTTGGCATTCTTGAGTTTGGTGTTTAACTGAAATATTGGGTATTCATCAGGTTGGCTAGTTATGGATTATTATTCACTGACTAGATTTGAAATCTATGTAACTAGTGATGCTGTTCCCAAGTTGGAGAGTCTCTGGGTTGAGATGATCTAATAGCTCTCAATGGTTATTTAATTCTATTTTGTTAAGGTGGTGTTCCATGGGTTTGACTTTTTACTGAGAGACCAGCCTTTTTCTGTGTGGGAGAGGAGCAGTAGTCTATTTTAGTTTGCAAACAAATTTGTAGGAGTAGGAGTATACAAATTTGCATTGGAGTATGAAGCTTGAGATTTGTCCACAACTCACTCAAGTTTGTCCATCTCGATGGGTAGGGAATGGTCGGCAAAGATTTGTCTTTGTTGGGAGTCTGTATACCCCTTAACAAAGTGCCTTCTCACTTTGTTAAGGGGTATTGTTCTGTTTTATCAGTTTTTGGTATAGATTTCCACAAATTGAAAGAGGCAGCAACATGTAAGATTTTATTTGGGGGGTCAAAATTAAGGTTACCAAATAAAGTTAGGGGTTTGCATGGTTTTACTTTAGGCATGCACCCTGTTGGTATAAGAAAGGTTTCACCTACAGGCTTGTTACATATATAGGGTATCTACCCTACACCAGTTCAGAAATAGAGAGTATACACGAATTTGAAAATCTTGATCCAACTAATTGTAGTGTAATATGTGATTGTTAACAATGAGCCTGTAGTGAAAGCAAGTGTAGAATGTCTGATGCTTATATATCTATATATTTTCTATCATTTTGATGTTCATTTTACTTTTATTTCAGAAATCCAAAAGGTAAAACTAAGAGTACAGCGGGAAAGAAAACAGAAAAAAGACAAAAATGAAGATACAGAGGAAACTGCATCAGAAGGCACCAAGAACAACAGTGATAAATTTGGAGTGAAAGACTGTAAGGTATGGAAAAATACTGTGTTAATTAGTTGAATCAAATCTGAATTATTATAATAAAAGCACAAGGAGACTTGGTTCTAAAAGTTCAAAGCTCGATTAAAAAATTAATTAGGTATCATCTGATGTGAGAATCATCTTCAATAGAAATATTGTTTGTAAATAGGATTTGTTCTTGATAGGTTGTTTCTGTAATGCACTATTGACACTCTAGTAGTAAGATTATTAGAAGATTGGCTGATGCAGTAGTACTAGTGGTGGTTGAAAGGTTGACTGAAAGAGTGCAATAGAGTGTTGATTTTTACTGAGCTAAAAATTGTCCGTTTAGCGTGCTTTCTCTCAAAGTGAAAATTAGCATCACTTTGAGTCCTGGCCCCCTCCCTTAGGTAATGTCCTGCTTTCTAAGATATAGTAAAGACACATGCTGCATCAAGGATGAGGAATTCACACTGACTTGGCTGTTTCTGTACTATATCTTAGAAAGCAGGACATTACCTAAGGGAGAATATACATAATAGATTGATATCTTGATATCTTCTTGATATCATTTGTGACTCTCACAAGTCAAGCCTGGCCTCGGGCCGGGCTTGGGGAGTAGAAGAACTCCCAGAACCCCATCAACCAGGTATCAACCAGATCTCATTTTAGAGATCTATTATGTATATTCTCCCTTAGATAATGTCCTGCTTTCTAAGATATAGTACAGAAACAGCCAAGTCAGTGTGAATTCCTCATCCTTGATGCAGCATGTGTCTTTTCAAAATTTGGCTATGCAAACACATTTCTCTATACCAAACTAATTAGTGCTATTGTTTCAGGTGGAAGCTGATATCGAGTATATTGTGGAAGGTGGTACTCATGATCGAAAATGCATTGAGGTGGTTGATGTTGCAAATACAATGATGCGCAAAGATATTGTGATCTCAATTTTGAATCGGCTAGAGCAAGGAATTTTCACCCTGGAGATATTGCACAAGAGTTTGATATTGATGAGATTTTTTTGGAGCTGATAAAACAAAGAAAGGAAATCATTATACAAGGGTAATGATGACATTTATTATTTCCTGTTACACTATAGAGTATTACTCAGTGCAGAGCATTATGCTTTCATTTGTTGTTTATCATCTTTTTAATACTCGAGTCTCCAGCAGTTATCTTTAAAGACAGCTACTTTTTTTGGTTGCCAGATTTGTCTACATTTATCAATGTACAGTATATCATTCTTGGCAAAATAAGGTGGATTATATGCAACAAAGAGCAGTATAAAACATGACTGCAGTGTAGTTACTCAAAACATTTAGTTCATTTAAATATATTTATTTGTATTGAACTTGTAAATTTTCTGATTAAAGCATCTTAAAGTTTATTAGAGTTAGCTAAAGTTAGCTATTGATTTTTCTTATAAAAAAACACAAAAAATTATTTAACAAGAAATGTACTGTGAAGAATTTGTGCAGCAATGACAGTTTACCTTAGAGTTTCATTCCCTGAAGGTCACTCTCAGGGTAAAGTCAGCCATAACTGGATAATAAACAGCTGTATGTGCCTAAAAAAACATAGCACCAGCTTCATTGTATATAATGAAATCACAAACTCTTCAAATATACTCCAGTAACATGTTACAACATGATAGGTATAGAGAAAGAAGGTAGGAATAAACATTAAAATGATAGATTTCTCATGATTTTTTGCATGCTTTATATGAAAATTCAATCACTATCTATCTCTTGACAACAAGCTCTGTTATCTGTTTTATCTGTAATTTTATGGAAGAAACTCAACCTGTACCAATGTCATAATTTTCTGCCAGTCACTTTTATTCAGTATACTCAACTCAATTCTGTCTAGAGCCCTAATACCCTACCCAGAGCTCCCCATTAGGAAGTACTAACACTTGCACCATCACCACCCCCCACATTTTGGTCAGAATCATTTATCACCAACACTGCTCTACTTGATAAAAGTGATGGGTGTGACTCCATACCCATCACCAGCCTTTTCCTCACTCCTTGCTGTTAGTTGTTTATTTCATCTTCTGGTGGATAATATTCAAGATTACTTATTGTAAAATATTCCTCTTCACTAAAATCTTCCAACTTTTGCAAAGTCTGAGATTTTTGTATTGCATTAATGGTCGCTTGCATGCTTGCACTCTTGCACTGTGTAGTCTATGAACTCGATGAATGAGTATCAGGTGAGTGGGCATTAGAGCTACTTGCAGATGCCCAGGAAGGAACTAAAGCACCCAGGATATTTTTTTCCCAAAATGGCAGATTTCCAAAATCCTCTTAAGGATGGAAATGTAGCTGTACAGTAATATTTGAATAATTAACTTTAATTAAAGTATTTTCTTATTTCAGAATTGAAAGGTGCTCCTTGTGTCACCTTTTACTTATTAATAAGAAAGATCTGGTATCACACGAACTACAGTGTTCTGCTAAGAATAACTGGGTCAAAAGTAAGTAGGTTTTATTTTTGTAATTTGTTTAAAATTTATAGTTTTTTATATATTTGTGATTTGAGACTCAGAGGCATAGGGTACTAGGATGATAGAATAGAGGATCTCTGTAATGCTTTTTGCGCAACCGCTCACAGGATGAGTATGGGGTGCACAATAAACTAGCCGCCTTCGGCGGCAACAATCAATCAGAGATATAATGTCATAGAAGTTAAGAGCAAAAGTGTGTGCTTGTAAGATTGAGAAGAAAATAATTTTATGGTATGATCTTGAAAAATGAATGACTTGTACAAAGAGTGGCAAAGAAAGTTACTATGGTTGTGCTTTAGGGTAGAAGGACAACAAGAAGGCCTATAGCAAATACTGTATAGCATGTAAGTACAATATTTGGATAAAATATGAACATGACTGTGTAGAAGTGGGTTATTAAAGGGGAGTGGGTGGTAGGGAACTGACTTTTGTGACTGTGTGTGTGATTACCTTAGTGCCTTACAAGATGAAAGTTACTCTTGTGATGTCCTGTCTTCCTTATAATCACTTAGGAACTACCAAGATAGTTTTAGTATCTACCACCTTCTCACTTAAATTTTTCCAACTGTGTGCAACTCTGTTTGCAAAAGAAAATTGTCAGATTTTTTAAGAACCTGTGTTTCCTTAGTTTGTCTATGGCTTTTTGTTCTTGAAGTTGCAAGTTTAAAAAATTCCTTCTTGTCAACCATGTTGATTCCGGTTACAGTTTTATACCAAACCACACACTAGAAGATGAAAAGACGACTGACTTGATAATGGTCCAGGATGGACCAAAACGTCGTCGTCTTTTCATCTTCTAGTGTGTGGTTTGGTCATTGGTATATTTAACTCTTCAAGACTCTTGTAGCTCTTTTTTTTTTCTCCACTTCTTGAAGCCATTTAGTAGCATGTCATTGCACCCTATTATTTTATTGATGTGCTTCTTGAG
Organism: Procambarus virginalis; assembly: GCA_020271785.1. Classification (NCBI taxonomy): domain Eukaryota; kingdom Metazoa; phylum Arthropoda; class Malacostraca; order Decapoda; family Cambaridae; genus Procambarus; species Procambarus virginalis. The sequence goes on along the minus strand of WNGS01163002.1, from coordinate 6,707,199 downwards.
ATTTGGACACCATACAACTGCTGCATATTCTGATATACCTAACAAATGTTATGAACAGTTTCTTTAGTATTTCTCCGTCCCTATATTTAAACAAGATTCTGAGATTTGCTAGTGTAGCATAGGATTTTGTCATAATATCTTTGATGTGATCTGATGACTGTTTAACGTGTAGAACGAACTCATTTCCCTTTCTTTGTCAGTTCTTTAATATCGTTTCAAGTGGTTTACTGTATAATTTGAATGTGGCCTCTTTTTCCCAAATCTACATATCATAATGTAGCATTTATTCACATTTATTTCATTCACTTATTTTGTCCAGATCATCTTAAAGGGCATGACAGTCATATGGCTTTTATTTTCCCTAGTAATATATCGTCAGCAAATCTCTTCATGTAACTCCGTATCCCCTCTGGTAGATTGTTTATTCAGTTTAGACAATAAACATTACCAGCACTAGCACTGAACCTTGTGGTCCTCTGCTAGTAACATTTTCCAGTTTAGAACATTACCATTAACTACTGCTTTAATTTTTCTGTCAGAAAATTGTTTACCTATATTTGCTACTATTGATTTTAAATGCAGATGACGATATTGTACTGAGTATAATCATTTCTGCACTCAGGTTGTACAGATGACAGAGTTGACAATGACAGTTTCCAGTTTTTCCCAGCTACAGTTGAACGACTAGTTCAGCTTGTCATAGAGACCAACCCACGTGAAAACAGAAGAAACACGTGGAAAAAAATTGCATTTCACCTGTCTGGCCTCGTAAGTTATTCTGTTGTGTATAATACTACAAGATGGTACTGCAATTTCACTGATGGATAGATATTTATGAATATAATCTCACCAGTCGAGCCTGGCCTCGGGCCGGGCTTGGGGAGTAGAAGAACTCCCAGAACCCCATCAACCAGGTATCAACCAGGTAATCTGCAGTTTGAGTATGCTTGTTGTACCAATGGATTCTCACCAGAAAAGATGGAGACAATGTGATTAATAAGTAAACAGTTAAAACACTGTCAGTTGACATAAATGTATTTCTGGGTGGGGATCCACCTTGGTAGCTCTCCCAAGTTATAACACTTGGGATAGGTTATTGCCTATGGCAATTGGCCCAGACTTTTGAAACCTACCCTTACTTACAGTCAGCCAAGACCAAAATCTTGAAAGAACTCTTCTAGAAAACATAAGCCTGGCAAAACAAGCCACTGCTTGAGAGTTTAGACCTTGAAATTTAACCACGTGAATTTCACGTGACCGTGAAACTGTCACGTTTTAAATGTGACAGCTTTACAATTGACCCTCTTGTAAAGGTCTTATGGCAGAAATGCAATTGAAAATTTGTTAAACTGATAGCTGGCTGGAAGAATCTCATTACACCACCCTGTTCATATTTCAGTTGTTTATAATGTTTACACTCCCAGTACTTGTTACACTCCTTGTAGTTATTATGCCCTATATAATGACTAAAAAATTTAGTTTTCATGTTGAGATTTATTAGCCTTAGAGAAACCATTACCCATATGCAACTGAGCCATATCCAATAATTTTTTTATTTAACAGTTCTTTCAAGTCATATCTGTCAGTTTTGATTCTCATATGGTACCAAGCCTCTTTGCCTCTCTCTAACTTGTTAAAGTGTTACTTATGTGAGGTAACAATACTGGTGCTGTATATTCTCATTTGTTTTATGGATGTACCTACCTTCTCACCACCCAAATAATGCAAAGATCATTCTCACTCAATGATGGTAAAATCAGTCTGTCAGTCTGTGAATTATTTTGTACTGCTACTGTTTATTTTAATGTATTATTTATTTATTAACAGCAAGATGGTGTGACAGTGAAACGCTGCAACCAGAAGTGGCGCAACCTTGTTAATCAGTGCCGGTCTTATGAACAATTGGATAAGTGGGCCATAGCTCATAATTATACACACTCTAGACCTATGCCTGAATTCTACCATTTGATTATGCCATATGTAAGTGCTTCAGAGGGCAAAAGGGCTCGACCCTCTCTTGATGAAATTCGAAAATTTATTTCTACAAGCAAGAGTGTTGGCAGAGATGATGATGGTAGCTGGGATGAATCCAATAATTTCAATGATGGTGGGGATGAAGACAATGATGAAAGTCCAGGAGATTATGAAGACCCTGATTTAAATGATTCCTGTGATCACCTTGACGAGGCTTCCAAGTCAAAATCCACACCAGAGCCTCCTAATGATGTAGTTTCTAATGTAAAAATGCCTTCCCAATCACACACACTATCAGATCCACCCAATGATGTAGTTACCACTGTGAAGTTGCCCACCAGATCAAAATCTGTATCAGATTCTCCTAGTAAACAGGTAAATATTTGCACTATTGTAAAAATGCTTGTATAGATATTTTGGATATTAAATAACATATTAATGAACATTTTACATATTTTAATTACTGTACTGGCATATGCAAATTCTTATCACTTTCTCATAGCCTACTGGTCTTGTCAGAGATATGTATTACATATCTTCAATCAACACAATTAAAGCCTCTTTATTTTTTCTCTCTTTGGTATTTAAAAATAAGTGCACTGGAGAGTCGAGCAAAGTTACTAAGCCTAAAGTGAGTGATCCAGGTGATAACAAGGCCCAAGAAACCATCAAGAATCAAGCAGAGCTCATAACAAAATTTGGAACCAAGTTGGATAATGCTTTAGGTATGTATTAATTAACATGGAAATGTTAAATAATATCTTGTTGCCAAAGGAAGAGAGACAGTACTCGCTATGTATCTGACCATTCAGAGACTCATTAAGCAAGCATTTTTTTACTAATAAACTTTTAATGGCCTATTAATACACTTTAGATCAAGTATTTGTGAATTTTATACTAATTGGTTACTGATTTATCACATGAATGTTTTTTACAGTTCTGCTGAGAGATATGGCAAGAGAGAATCAGCGACTATGCAAAGTGGCAGATACAAAATCAAATTCTAGCATGGCAAATGTTGTGGAGAAGATTTGTAAGGTAATTCAAATGCAGTTAGAAATGCAAAATCAGATGATGAAACGCTTTGATATAATGACAAACATGTGGGAACGTCATCATCAGGAGAATCTAGATGTTATGAAGACACTCATTGTGGAAATAAGTCCAAAAGCTGCATCTAAATTATATGCTAAGAAGAGTACAGAACAGACAGCAAACATAAATCAGTCAAATAACAGCACTTCAGTAAAATCAAAGCAGGTATATGTTCAAGAGGGAAGTGAACCAGACCAAACTTATAACAGTAAGGGAATGAAAGCAAGTCAGACATACAAGAGAAGCATCAAACCCAAACAGACAGGCAAAAGCATTAAGACTGCCACAACAAAACTGCATCAGACTTGTAGCAATAAGCAGACAGGGGTAAATCGGCAGTGCATAATTATGACTAGAAAACGAGGTCGAACTGGCAGCAGTGACTCGGCGAAAGTAGACAATGTAAGCAACACACAGACGACAAAACTAGATGGCACATGCAATAGTGTGACCAAAACAAGTCAGGAAAGTGACAGTAAGACAGGGAAATCAGAGGATGAAATACCAAGTAAAAGAATAAAAAAAAAGAAAGTCATTTATGACTATTAATACTGTACAATAGTTTATAATGGAAAGTTTTTATTACTGTAATTCTGTGAGAAGTAAGAAATAAAATTTGTATTATTAGTTCACCTTGTTTTTCACTTCCATGGTGTAGAAAGGTGCATTAGGAAAGGTTAAAAAAATATTTGACATATATGGTTAAAGATTATGAGCATGTAAATTAAATACATACTCATAATGATGTATGAATTAAAAATGGTATATTAGCTAAAAATAAATAATTCTTCAAGCCAAACCCGGTTTGGTGCCTTCTTTTGATAATTGCTTACTCTTCAAGCCAACTTAACAGTGAAAGACAAATGATCTATCAATAATTTATATTCAGTAATTGGCTAACTCAAGGGTGTCACCTTAATGTGGCTAGGGGACATTTACATGCTGTTTCCAGGTGCTTGAGGGTAACTTCTGCTCCCCTCTTACTTGCTGGAGCTGTGTATAGCAATACCATCTGTGTTTGGGTCATTGGATCCATGAAAAGCTATGCTATTTAAATGGAATGAGTGTCCAGGCCAGGCACCCTGTGCCTGGGTTGGAATTCTCAAGTTACGCCCACAAGATGGATATGGGGTGCATAATAAATGAAATGCTGGCATATCACTGTTATCCTACACCAACTCATATGTAGCTTGACCCTAAATACTCGTTTATTTATAGAGTTTATTGTTAGATTTCATTAGGGATCAACTTTGTCAATCAAGGAATCACTCCCCAATAAGAAGAAAACCCGCTGAGTTGTTCATCCTGTCAGTTGTACCCAGACACAGCTGGGACTTACTTAATTGTCACAAGTGAACAACTTCTAAAACAAAATGATTAATATCTGTCAAACCCTTAATATCTTACGTTATCTTGCGGGTGCAAAATGGGGGAATCTTTTAAGAAGAGTATCAGTACTTGACAAATAGTGTTTTCCTAACTCACTCAATGTGGGGTTTATTATTCAACACATATTTCTAATGTCTCACAAGTATTCACATTCACGTAGACAGTGGTCAAGGCGGTGATCGTCACTCTGATCACAGATTCTGCAAGGTAATGAAACCATCTCGGAAACTAAGGAAATAAAACTCGCGAAAAGTTTTTTTAAGTTTAGTTCATTTATTATGCACCCCATACCCATCTTGTGGGCGGAAGTGGAAAGGGTTACAGGGGCACATAATGGGCTCAGGGACTGAACCCCACAATTCATTTAGCTAAGCAAGTTACAGTCTTGATGAACTAGTTACAAAATTCAGTACACATCATCAATGGGTTTGAGATCGACCACAGGTACAATATCTAAATTAAAACACTTTCGCGCTGTCAGCAAACTGAAATTAACTAGCACAATGTGCTCTGGGCGTTTCGGCGATCGAGTGGCAACACTGAAAAGTGTATGCTCTTTTCACTGTGCTGACCTTAATTTTCGATGTACATAATTCATTTTTGTCCCAATTTGTTCGCAATAAAATGTTCTAGAAGAACATATATATAAAATGTCACCAAAGCATGAGTTAGACCACCACCAGATAAAGAAACTACGTCGATCACTAGCAGTGACCTCCAAACAGCGACGAGATGTTTCAATTCTTTTCGGGGTTGTCAACTCCACACTTGTCCTACAGCGTTAAATTTGGTATCACTGAGATCGCAATAAAATTCCCTACACGTATATATGCATATAAATGTAGAATCATGATCGCGGCCCACCCGCAAGGGTTTGTGAAGTGGGCGAAGTGTTACCCATTACCGCACATCAGGGAAACCAGTATTGAAAAGTGAATATTCTTTTCACTGTCCTGACCTTAATTTTCTATGTACGTATTTCATTTTTGTAACAATGTGTTCACAATAGAATGTTCTAGAAGAACATATGTATAAAATGTCACCAAAGCATGAGTTAAACCACCACCAAATAAAGAAACTACGTCGATTACACTCGTCGTGTCAACAATACAATAGTTTCACCACGAAGATGCAACAAAATGCCGTTCTCCTAAATATTAGAAAAAATTATGTGGATATTAGAAAAAACGTAAATTTCATGGCAATAAAGGCCAAACTATCCCCAAGTCGATCGGAGAGGAATTGAATTTTATAGAAATATTTGTTCATCAGACTTAAAAATACGTCTCTCGCTTACATTCAAAAGAAAACAGGTGACCCAATTTTGGGTCCGCCAGGAGCGAAAGTTATTAATTAAGCAACTGACATATGAGGAGAGTTAGTGTCACAATTTATATATTTGTCCTGCACACAGCCCTTCCTCCTGTGGGCAGCGGTGAACAGGTTACAATAACTTAGTTACTACCTACAGTTAGCAAACAACCTACAGCTGTAGGTCTGATGTACCTACAGTTAATAAACTGGGAATATTTGGCTAAAATTTCTGGTAGCAGAACATTTTGAATGAAATATTTACACATTGTTGGAACATTTGTTATAGAATTGTCTCTAAACTCATGTATCTTTATAAACTCCATCACATAGTGACGGAGGGTGTGCGAATAATTTTGTTGACACAGTTTACATTTGGTCAGGTCTACATCAGCAGATAATGAGAATTCCCAGAGATACTTGTAACCGAGTCTAAGCCGAGCAGTAGTAACATTTAGAAGTCTGCTGATTTTATTGGATGAACCATAGATGTGTGGCTCCTTACACAGAGAAATCACAATAGCCTGATGCATCAATAAACAAATCCACGGCCCTTGTGGATTTGTTCATGTGGCTCTTGCATGATAGAATGATGATTGATGGAATTACTGGTGTCGATTTCAATCTGCCTCAGATTCACAAGATTTTGTTGAAGTTCTTGGTGTACTATTGCTCTCAGACTGCTCATTGACAATCTACGGTTACACTCAACGTCTCCTTTAAAGGCAGATTGTTTGGCTAACTCGTCAGCTCTATCATGCATTCGGAGGCCAACATGAGGACAAGAGATGAAACAGAAAGTCATGAGCTAGATCAATGTGCTGAACGCTCCGAGTAACGTTCATAAGGTGGCGGAGCTTCCAGAAGAAATACCTTCCTGTGATTGGCTGTTGCCGGGGATGCCACACTCTTTTATGAATAAAATGTTAATTAAGAAATACGTTCTTTTGCACTACAACTTTGTTGTTGGACATAGGATAAACTATTTCTGTTTTGTACCTGACAGAAATTTCCATCTAACTGAATCATTTAGTGCATTAAGACGGCGAAGCATCGTATCATCAATATTATTTGTGTCTAGGCAACACCCACTGATGACGTCACAAGTTAGGTAGCCAGGCCATGTTTCTGTAACACCCGTTACATCCTGCAGTATTTAATTATCACTATATTAATGCTTATAAATACTTAACCCTTCACTTTTTAGGTCGATTAAAGTTGAAACAGAATATCATAAGCAAGGATGGTGTGCTGAATAAAGATGATTTATTAAGTGGATGGAGCCTTTAGCTGATCCCTTCCTGTGATTGGCTGTTGTGTGAATGTCAACAAAGAATATCTACCAATGATATGCCATTTATTATGCACCCCATACCATCTGTGGGCGGAGCTTGGAACCTCCTACCCGAGCACAACAACCCACCTTATGGGTTGCTGTTTGGCTATTTATAGTGCGTTGGAAAAAAAGAGATGGCGTAGTAGTATTTTGTAGGGTAATTTGTTATAGGTGTAATTTGATGTCAACAGATGGCGTAAGCTGTATCTTTTGGCCACTGTTGACCAGCCAATTGATAGTGTTCTCTTCTGCCGACAGATGGCATCAGCTGTGTTATTATTACTTCCGAATTCCCTTTAAACACTGATCTACAAATCCCTTGGCTTATGATAAGGTTTTATACCATTTATGATAATTATTAGATAACTGGAGTTCCGCAATTACTTTTGTTTATCAACTGTTCAGGATATCATCATATAATGTCTGGTTCAAGTTCAAGTATGTTTATTGAGACAAGAAAGAAATACATCTCAAAGGGATAGAGTATAGCTTATAATATATAATTTTAGGTAATTGCCATATTTTCGGTATAAAAGATCGTAATTTAAAAATGAAAATAGGTGCAGAGAGTCAGAATTCGGCTCAAAAATCACGCTCAGGAGTCAAATTTCTAACATTTCAGATATTTGAAAACTGCAGGGGGGGGGGGGGTTGGGCAAAATATGACCCTTCGCCGTTTTCGGTAATTGGCATATTTTCGGTATAAAACGTCGTAATTTGAAAATGAAAATAGGTGCAGAGAGTCAGAATTCGGCTCAAAAATCACACTATGGATTCAAATTGCCGACATTTCAGATATTTTGCAAACTGCAGGGGGTTTGGGCAAAATGTGACCCATTCCGTTTTAAGTAATTGGCATATTTTCGGTATAAAACGTCGTAATTTGAAAATGAAAATAGGTGCAGAGAGTCAGAATTCGGCTCAAACATCACGCTCTGGAGTCAAATTTCCGACATCTTAGATATTTTGAAAAGTGCAGGGGGTTTGGGCAAAATGTGACCCATTCCGTTTTAAGTAATGGGCATATTTTAGGTATAAAAGGTCATAATTTGAAAATGAAAATAGGTACAGAGAGTCAGAATTCGGCTCAAAAATCACGCTCAGGAGTCGAATTTCCGACATTTCAGACATTTTGAAAACTGTAGGGGGGTTGGGCAAAATATGACCCATCGCCGTTTTCAGTAATTGGCATATTTTCAGTATAAAAGTCGTAATTGGAAAATGAAAATAGGTGCAGAGTGTCAGAATTCGGCTCAAAAATCACTTTCAGGAGTCAAATTTCCAACATTTCAGATATTTTGAAAACTGCAGGGGATTTGGGCAAAATATGACCCATCGCCGTTCTCAGTAATTGGCATATTTTCGGCATAAAAGGTCGAAATTTAAAAATTAAATAGGTGCAGAGAGTCAGAATTCGGCTAAAAATCACGCTCAAAATTCAAATTTCCGGGGGGTTTATTATTCTTCATATATTTCTAATGTTTTTCAAGTGTTCACATTCACGTAGACAGTGGTCAAGGCGGTGACCGTCACTCTCATCACAGATTCTGCAAGGTAAAGAAACCAGTTCGGAAACTAAGGAAATAAAACTGGCGAAACGTTTTTTAGTTTAATTCATTTATTATGCACCCCATACCCATCTTGTGGGCGGTAGTGAAAGGGTTACTGAGGCACATAATGGGCTCAGGGACTGAACCCCACAATTCATTTAGCTAAGCAAGTTACATTCTTGATGAGCTAGTTACAAAATTCTATACACATCGTCACCTCATCAACGGGTGTGAGGTCAACCACAAGTACAGTTTCTAAATAAAGCAGCTGACATATGAGGAGAGTTAGTGTCACAATTGATATATTTGTCCTGCACACCGTCCTTCATCCTGTGGGCAGCGGTAGATAGGTTACAGTCACTTAGTTACTATCTACAGTTAGCAAACAACCTACAGCTGTAGGTCTGATGTACCTACAGTTAGCAAACTGGGAATATTTGACTAAAATTTCTGGTAGCAGAACATTTTGAATGAAATATTTACACATTGTTGGAACATGGTTATAGAATTGTCTCTGAATTCACGTATCTTTATGAACTCCATCACATAGTGACGGAGGGTGTGCGAATAATTTTGTTGACACAGTTTACATTTGGTCAGGTCTACATCAGCAGATAATGAGAATTCCCAGAGATACTTGTAACCGAGTCTAAGCCGAGCAGTAGTAACATTTAGAAGTCTGCTGATTTTATTGAATGAACCATTGATGTGAGGCTCCTTACACAGAGAAATCACAATAGCGTGATGCATCAAATAAACAAATCCACGGCCCTTGTGGATTTGTTCATGTGTAACTCTTGCATGATAGAATGATGATTGATGGAATTACTGGTGTCGATTCAATCTGCCTCTTCTTCAATGATACATAGGAAGAATCACTCGTAGAATTAACCATTACCAAATAACAAGGAAACATTCCAGGCATTTGTTGTTGCTTTGGCAATAATATCATTCAAGGTATTTACAAGTTGATGAG
>WNGS01163002.1:6660967-6693835 GCA_020271785.1 Procambarus virginalis | reverse complement strand
ATGTGTAGCCTTTCTGTAGTATAGTTGGCTTCGTTCTCGACTCACAATCGGGAGTCGATTTTCGGTTGGGCAACCCCTGGTAATCGGGTTCGATTACCAGGTGGGACAGAATAGGTGGACACGTTTCCTTTCGCCTATAACCTCTGTTCACCTAGCAGTAATTAAATAGGTACCCTGGAGTTAGGCAACTGGTGCTTGATGTTGTCTACCAATTAACAAGTGTTTCTTGATGTTGTCTACTAATTAAGAAGTATTGTTTGAGGTCTACTAATTAAGAAGTGTTACTTGCTGCAGCCTATTAATTATTATTCTGATGTACTAATTAAGATGTAGCAATTATTTTTGTTTAATTATCAGGGAAAGCGCCAAGTCATTATGACTATATAGCACTTGGAAGGGGTCAGGATAAGGATTTGGGAAGGGACGGGGGGGAAGGAATGGTGCCCAATTTAGATACATTATGATACCTGCAACATTATATAGTATAACTGACTGGTAACTGCTCAATACGTGAAGGTGTATTGATGTAACAATATGCATTATATTTTGTAACTAGCTCATCACGACTGTAACTTGCTTAGCTAAATGAATTTGGGGTTCAGTCCCTGAACTTACTATATATACGTCTGTAACCTCTTTCCACTACCGCCCATAGAATGGGTATGGGGTGCATAATAAATGAACTAAATTAAAAACAAACACTGTTGCAGGAGTAGAAGACAAGCTCTGGCGGAGGACGCAGCAGGCGATGGTGGTGCGGGTGGTGGTGGTGGGCGGCGGGGTGAGTGGTGTGGGCAGCGCTCTAGCCCTCCTCCAGCGCCTCCCTCAGTGTAGCCTCACCATTATAGCTGAAAACTTCACACCCACCACCACAGGTCAGCTGGTGGGGGCTCCGTGTTTTAAGCGGTCAAAGGGCAACAGGTCAAGGTCGGAGATCGTATACTTGGCTTAAATATGAAGCCCGGGCGGGGTTAATTATGAAATCAAATTTTGCTCTTTTCCGCTAAATCTGAAGTAAAAACTCGACTCCCAATCAATGTTTCAGTTTGAGGGAAAGTTAGAAGACAACTCTAGTTAGGGTTACACCAAGACGCAGTTGGTGCTTGCCCATCAGTGCTTATACTTACTATATTTTATCAGTTTTTTGGAGCCCCGATTCCTAGCCATTTATAGTTGTTTTCTTTTTATCTACTGTTCGCGCGCTGTTATTTACTCTTAAGGCTATGAAAGGAGAAGGCTTCCACTGTTTGAGCATTTCACGTGTTGGCCAACCTAGCAGTATATAGTTATTTCTTTGGGTTAATCTCACTCGTTTACATTTCCAACTTTCATCCATGTCTTTTTATCCTAATTTGTCTCATAAAAAGAAAGGTTGCCCTTTTCCACCTTGTCTACGTTCAGTCGTGAATGATCTTGAAGTAAGTAATATTGAGGTCAACTCTGTTAATCTTATATCAACTGGTGGTAAAATAGGACCCTATTAACGTAAAATGTTCTTAATCTATAGCATCATCTTAATTCTAGCAGATTCAGTGTAATACGTTTGCTGACTATGTTTTATGTCTGATTGCCAAAGTTGACACCGTGCTTATTGTGTCATGGCCAAAGTTGATGGCCAAAGCCAAGCTTAGTGTCAGCCAGACAAATACATCAGCTTGACGTTAACCTGTATGAATTTGAGGTCAATTTGATATTGTGACCAACAGGTGACGGAGCAGCAGGACACTGGGAGCCTTATATGAGTCCTGGAACTTCAGAGGAAAAGATCATGTGAGCCAAAAACTATCTTCTCTTTATATTGCTGTGCGACCGCACGGATTAGTTCCAGCTCCTGGACCCATATACATTACCTTCGATCACCTGACATAAATAAGCTTTATTATATAAACTTGTAAAATTATGAATAGACTCACCATCTACGAATTTCTCTTAGATTCTACTTCCTCACTGCAAGCTATTCCTGCATTACTCTGACCCTCCTGGGCGCTCGACATTCATGGATTCTGGTTCTGGTCTTTCCCGTTTCAAAGAGTGTCTTTGTCTACTCTTGTTTGTTCCAAGGAGTATTTGTATGCCGTGATTACATATCCTCTTGTTCCGTGCTTTTCTAGTATGGTGAAATCCTGCTTATAGCCTCTTCTCGTAATTCTTGTCCACAAGCTTCAATGCCAGCCTGTTGATAACTCTGCATTTTTTTGTTTCTTTATGTGTTTGGTTAGGATTAGAACTTCAAGTTGGATCTTCGTACTCAAAGATTGGCTTTAGATACATGTTGCATATGATCCTGAATTACTCCTTATACATGCAGGTGCTATTAATAATATCGAGTTTATGTGAGCTTGTGGAGATGAGTTCCGTATGATAATTTCTTTCAAAGTCCTTTCCTTTACAAGTCCTATGAAGTTGCTCCTCTCCGAAGTCTTACATTTCCTCCGCCTCCTTCCTTTCGAATCAGTCTTCATTACTGTTTTTTCTTGATAGTGGTTGAACTTCAGGAGATACTTAATGGAGCTCGTGTAAATATTCCTGCAGTTTTTTCCAGGAATAAAATGTATACTAATACAGAGGTTTGGGCAACCCCACTTCTTTGAGGTGCTCCTTAACTGTTGCAAATTTTATTCTCACTCGGACTTGCATCTCAATTTTGTTTATCAATCTATTCTCCCTTCTCTTTTATGTATTGTTGTTGTTGTTGCTGTATGTGTGTGTATATATATATATAACTACTTTTCTAATGGTACTTACCTAATAGAGTTAACCGGGCCACATTTCAGCTCCTTAGCTTCTTCTTTCCTATTGTCGGTCGAATGATGTAATGATAAACAACTCCCTTTTCGATTTTTTCTATACTGTATTTGATTAATGAGCTGTGAATAGGTCTAACTTCAGGATTCCTCTTCTAATTCATGCCAATATGTACTCCCTCCTGTCTGGTGAGGGAGATTCCTGGTGCGGCGTGCAGCCAGTGGTCCCGGGAGACATGGGAGCTGTTCCGTGGGTGGTGGGAGAGTGGGAGGCAGATGGGCGTCTCACTCGCTTATGGAGAAATCATCAGTCGCGACCACATGAAGGAGAATCCCTGGCGACATGTACCCCTTGCGTACCGAACCCTCACTGACGCTGAGTGCACCAAGTACGGTCCCCAATACCGGTAAGTACTCTTATCTACAACTACACTAGCTGCCTTGAAAAGTTGCAAACCAAGAGAGGCCATTTGCCAACCGGAATGGTTTGAGAAACTAGTAAAACTATTTACGTGCAGCTAGTTGTATGCATCCTCCATGATAGACGAATGCATGCAGAGTTAGCTGCACTACAATTAACCCATGAAAAATACAGGGGTATTTTTTGTATGATTCAAAGTTAGCTCTTCAAGCACTTGAAAACCCAACATGCAAAATAGATACTAGGAATATTGTAACATCAATTATATTCATAATTAATGTACTGATCAAGTTTCAGAATTTCCTGTGACCATCACACATGAGTGTTGTCCAACCTGATTATACAGACGGCAGCTAAAATTGCTTGTAATAAACCTGAAATTTCAAGAAACTTAAGGCTGATAGAAGAGCAATCATTGACACTCAAAGGGAAGAAAGCACTAGTATAAAGAATTATGATAGTGAGAACTATATGTACGGATATAATACAACCACCAGACAGTGACATTGTAATTGCCAGAGTTAGGCTTGTGTGGGGTAATCCTAGCAGGCAGTATGTGCTTATTAATTAGTGAATATTTATTTTGTATTTTTTTTAGTTTACTTCAATATTGAATTATGATTCTAAGTGGACTGTATTTTAAATTCAGCCTGCCTATTTTTACCTGCATATAGTGGATGGTAAATGTGGACAACTTATCCCACAATTAGTGGTGATATAATAAGCTATAGATATTTACCGTTTGCTACATATAAATTATACCACATATGGTGGTAACTAGACTACAGTATTTGTTAATAGTACAATTTATTGGGTTAATATAAAGTAAATGGGTAGCCTTAGCTGTGATGGATGTTATGGCCTGTTTAGGCTGTCCCGTCATCTGTTAGGGTGTGGCACATGTGGTCCAGGGTGTACCTTGTAATGGCGTCTGTAAGGACAGCTAGTGTATGCAAGAAGTCATTGTTTCTTGCAGGTTGTCAGCTCTACTAATATCTCCAGATCACGAGCTTACCTGCCGATGGAATGGGCTATAAAAATGGTTCCATTAACATATAAAGTACAAGTGTGACATATAACAAATGGGGGATTGTGTATAAGAGACTTAGCTTACCCTGTTTTGGGGGTTCTCGTTCATTATAACCGGACTACATGACAAATAATTATAAAGGCCCATATAAATTATGTTAAATTCTATTCTATTTGTAGACCGGATACAATATTTCCCGAAGTTGATGAAGAGGTTGCTATGGCTGGATCACTATTGGGCGGTCTAATTTGAGACCTATAAGATACACTCTTCAACACCATATTTTTGAATACCATGTTATCAATGATTTTTTACCAAATTGCATGATACTTCGAGCTTTGTAACTGTTTCACTCACTCATAGATATTGGAATATATGCTCATTCTCTACCCAACGTTTTTTGGTGCAGACTAGTACACTAGTAGACTTACATTTTCAGTTTCGTCATTCGAAAGATTGTATTGCAACTTCATACAGAAGTGGTCAGATACATCCAGCAGTTCATCTTTCAAATCTCATCTTTCATCTTATCATCACTGCAGATCTGGCCACACCTTTGGCACTTTCTCGGCGGAGGTATCAAGGTTCCTGCCGGTGCTGCTGGAGGAGGTAAAGGAGCTGGGAGGTCGCTTGGAGGTTCGTCGTCTGTCGTCTCTGACAGAAGCGGCGCAGGAGGCAGACCTCGTCATCAACTGCAGCGGTCTTGGAGCCAGGGATCTCGTGCCTGACCCAGCTGTCTATCCCTGCAGAGGTCAGGTCATGAGGGTCAGTGTCCTATCTAACTGTGTATTATTGTTATTATTCTTGGAGACGCTTTCCTATGTTCATTCGTCTTTAATATGCTTCTTTACAAATATCGTCTTAAACCAGAAATTGATGTTAATGCTGCTATATGTGTCGGAGATGCTATCATTCGAGGGACATCATATAAAAGTGCAGCATACTTGAAGTCCCCATGTTTTTAATAATATATATCTTATCTAAAGAGATTATCTGAACTGATGCTGTTAGTAGGAAATCAAGGTTCCTTCTTTTTTTGTTATTACAGACAAAAGTACGTGTGAATTCTTGATAATTCCAACTGATTTTGAGTTATCGTAAATTAAACTACCTCTAACCAATTAAAAATACTGTATATATAAAGAATTTCTTCCAAAAATTATTAGTAATTGATTATTATATAGCACTAATTTAGCAAATATATTAGGGTTAGGAAGTAATTATTAATGGTTGTTGCCAATTTTCTCAGGACTATAAACAATCCTTGAGGGATAGATATATGCATAAATCATTTATATTTATTGACCTAAAATTATGTAAATATGCTATTGTAACAATTCCAACTTTAGCATTATCAACCTATATAACTATATCATTAAATTGGTGCCATCTTTTGATTAGACGAACTTATAGCTAGTTTTGTATCTATACTTTGTAATATTTCATATAGAATAGGGTAGCACATTGCTGTGTATACTTAAGCTTGTTAATAAAAAAATTATAATTACTTACTTTTAATTTATGGTTTTCCATAATCGAAGAGAAGAAGGTTGTTGAGCTTGTAGAGATTCCTCTAGGAACCTCTACAAGCTCAACCTTGTACTGAACCTCGACAGAATTAGAAAAAAAGAGCCCATATGCAAGAACAACTCTCCTTACATCCATAAAACCTGAGAATTTTGTAGTTCTGTTCTAGTTTTGCTTCTTGTACAAAATTCTTAATTTTTGAACGGTTGGTTTTCAGGTTCGAGCACCGTGGGTGGGAAGGTTTCTGTGTGACGAGTCTGACGAGTCTTTTGCCTACATCCTCCCCAAGTGAGTCCCAATTACCTTCTCCACTCACAACATATGTGCTAACTAACTTATATCCTCCCCAAGCGAGTCCCACTTACCTCTCCTGAGGCCACGCATGCTAGCCTATCTCACAGCCTAGCAATGATACCGTGTAAAAAAATTGAAATATTGATTTACATACAAATTTAAGTAATAATGATAATAATAATAATTATCATTGTAGTAGTAATATTGTAATAATGAAATATTATGATGTGACGAGTATTGAGACGGTAGTGGTAGGAGGGACCCACCAAGACCACGACTGGAGGCTGGAGGTGGACCCCGCGGACTCCAGAGTCATCTGGGATAACTGCACCACTCTCATGCCCTCACTCAAGGTTCTCTGCTGTTATTTGTTATACTCTGAGTGTTCTCGCCATCGGCCGTTGGCTTACGTTACAGTGACAGGTAGAACAGAACGATTACAGAGAGTGCTTAATTACATCCCAGAGGATGTTGTTTAACAATGTTTTTACAGTTTACTGAATCTTTATTTATTTATTTATATATTAGAAGGTACATTGGGTTTATGAGAGTACATAGCATTGATGATTTTACATTCTTGCAAAGATAGATGCTCAATTATTGATCATAACCGATTGTTCGCACACAGGCCGCTAATTTACTATGCACCCTATACTCATCCTATGAGCGGTAGTTTATTATGCACCCCATACTCATCCCGTGAGCGGTAGCACAAAGAATTACAAAAGGGTGCAATAGTTCTTAATCCGACCTCAACAACAATTTGGACATCATTACATCCAATGTGCACTCCAATTTACATTGTCATTTTCATAATTGTCAGCTACTAGCTGACAATTACAGTCAGCTAGTAACAGACTTCTTTCACTACATCTTGTATGTATTAACAATAGATTATTATATATATAGGCGGTATGAAACTTTGTTAATGATTAAATAGTTTTCAACATTGGTTTTCACAAGGAAACCCGTACATTGAACATACACATGTCATTCATTAACTAGAAGCGAAATATAGATATACTGCAAGCATTTCGCATATTTTATCATTTGCAATAAAATGATTTGACATTTCATGCAGCATATGTTCAGTTTTATCTCTAAATGGCTAAATTGCTAGTATAAAAATGCAATGCTCTAGTCATTCTAGTGTGTGTCTTGTCCACACTTCACTTCATCTAAAACTCAGAAGAAGTGTCTGGCGATGCAGCCTAATCCCCGTGTTTTTAGTTTAGTTCATTTATTATGCACCCCATACCCATCCCGTGGGCGGTAGTGGAAAGGGTTACAGAGGCACATAATGGGCTCAGGGACTGAACCCCACAATTCATTTAGCTAAGCAAGTTACAATCTTGAGAACTTCAACACGATCTTGTAGATCTAATCCCCGTGTGGTTGTCTTAATGTTGTGACCTGCAGGCGGCGGAGGTGGTGCAGGAGTGGGTGGGACTGCGGCCTTGCAGGAAAGGTGGAGTTCGTCTAGAAGCTGACCAGATTAAAGTAGACTCACGAACGGTCCCGGTAAGTTTACAATTTGTGCAAAAACGCATGATAAATAAAGTGTGTAGTTCTGTATCTATAATTTTGGTTATAATATACCGATACTAATATATGTATATTCGTATAGTGCACACTCAAGCTGTGATGGAAAGATGGTGGTAATAATCATGGGCGTGACTATATACTGCAGGTGGTGCACAACTACGGCCACGGGGATGTGGGATCACAATATTTTGGGGGTGTGCCAGGGAGGTCGCCCACATAGCCCGCGATCTCGTCCACAGGCACTACGGACTACCCTGCCGGCTCTAACAGTCTATGAACTCCTAGCAAGCTAAATACTTCGCCAAGAAGTTGTTCAAACTTACCCACAAGTCACAAACTCTACGACTTACCCACCGTGCTCGTAGCCTTTCTCCCGATTGATTTTTGCGACAACGACAGCAAGCTTATTGTGCACCCCATTCTCATCCTGTGAGCGGTGGGGGGAAAACAAATATCATAGAGGATATAATAAATGCAGTTAGAAGTGAATAGCTTATACTTACAATATTATAAGCACACGTTATATTTAATTATAATGGTAGCTAGTAACATAACACTCCAACCTTTATATACTAATATTATCACATTGAAAGTAAATAATTTTTGGTAATACTTAACGTCATTTTTCACTAGCTGTTGTTGTCATGTCAGCCTTCATGTACGGCCTCTCCCTGGCCAAATATAGAGACAGTGTAAGAATTTAAGATATTTTATAATTTATAATAAAATGAGTTGCTATTTCTTGCAACGTAAGCTTATTGAAGTCGTAATATCGTTTTTCAAGGTAAGCAATGTTCCAATTGAGCATCTTGATGTCACTATACTTGTTTACATTACAGTAATTGCCCATTTCTCAGTGATTTTGAATTTCAGAATTTATTTTCATGGTATCTTCCAAACAACGATACTATTCATTATGCCTTTGAATTGTGGTTTCATCCAAGTCAGGCAGCGCCAGGTCTTCCAGTATGAGGTTAATTTTTGTGGATCACAAGCTTCAAACATCCAGTAACACGTATACAAATTTGAATTCGTATTCAAACATGAATACTAATTTAGTAAATCGACAAAACAATTCAACTAGTCTTTAATTTCCCACTGATTACTACAGATGTGCTTACCTAGATGTGTTTGCGGGGCTCGAGTGCCATCTCTTGGCCCCTTCCTCATAGACATATTGCAGATTGATGTACATTTATGAGGATACTTGCCTGCGTAACATTTAAGTAACTTATAGAGCATATTTAATTTTAAATTTGATAAATGAGACAGATATGTATGAAATCAAAGCTCCCGAGTGCATGTTAAAATTGTAATATATTAACCAGACCACTTCTTTAAAAGATCCAATGTAATGCAAGTAAGAGTAACAGCTTCAAGCTCAACAAGTCACAATGTAGGACAGAAAACAAGATGTTCTTTCACCATACTGTTATCAACCTCGAGCCTCTACAGCACTGAACCTCAGAAGAACGTATAAATCCACGATGGACAACATTGCTTATGAGTTAGTTTAGTTCGTTTATTATGGGTACTCCACTTACCAAAGGGTTGGGGCCAACCCTTTTTGTCATTAACATCAATGACATAGAGGAGGTTATTACAAACCACATCATCAAATTTGCAGATGACACAAAGATATATGGTAAGGTGGGAAATAATAATGATATTGGAGCCCTACAGAGAGTTTTACATGAACTCCACAAATGGTCAGAAGACTGGTAAATACTTTTTAATATCGACGAATGCAAGATCTTGCATGTTCAGACATGATAGGGTGGATCTCTTACATTATGCCCCTCATTTGGGCCTGAGGCGGGACCAAAGAGTCAGAGCTCAACCCCCACAAGCACAATTAGGTAAGTACATTATGCATGTGGGACATAACAACCCACGCAACAGTTTCCAAAATTATATCATTATATTACAGCAGATTGACGAAGAAAATGACCTTGGAGTCAAAATCCACCATTCATTAAAGTTGCACGACAGGTGGGAGCAGCAGTTAGAAAAGCTAACCAAACTCTTGGGATAATCAAGAGTACTTTTGACTATAAGGACTGAGAACAAGAAATGTTTTTCACCCACAGGGTAATTAACCCATGGAACCGCCTACCCGCCGAAGCCGTAACTGCCAAAACTGTTTAATTTCAAAATGCCACTAGAAATATTATCAAGGCAAATGGGGGGGAGGGAAGACCTTCGACAAGACGCCGGCTTCCTGTCCTCTTCGAGGCCACTAGTGGCCTCTGTCATGGCCACTATTGCCAATAGTGGCCTCGGTCATGGCCACTAGTGCCAATAGTGGCCTCGGTCATGGCACTAGTGCCAATAGTGGCCTCGGTCATGGCCACTAGTGCCAATAGTGGCCTCGGTCATGGCCACTAGTGCCGGTGGCCTTCAAGTAAATTCAGATAAAACCTATGGAACTGCCAACCCGCCTGAGAGGTGGATNTTCTGATGACAGTGAATTCGGGTACAGGCAGCATCTGCATTGCATGCTAGGTTTAGATTGCTGCAACATGCTAGGTTGGTGGTCTCAGGCATCTGGATGCCCTGAGGCTGCCCCGATTTGGTTTTAGGGACTGAACTTGGGGTGTTAGTCGCTTCGCCTTTGGTTCCGGCTGTACTCCCTGGTCCTTCCCCTGTTGTTCGTCCTTCCCCCCTCCTCCCCCCACCCTTGCTCCCAGCTCCCAAACATCTGAGGGTTTTGGAGTCGGTGCAGGGTTTAGTTGGTGATGAGATTCAGGTGGCTTCGGGGGCTGCCCCATTGAGGTTAGGGATGGTGGCAATCGAGCCAGTTCCTCCTGCCAAGGCTTCTGGGTCCCACCAGCAGGCCCCCCTTCTTTTTTTTTGCCTTTCCCCTGGACTATGCCTTTTCTTCAGAGGTAGAGGGGATGGAGGACTGCCCTCCCCTGGGTCTGGGTTTGGACCTGCCAAAGACCAGGGAGCCTAAAGGCTCCCTGGTACTCTCCCTCCCTCCCTCTGGTCGGCAGTTTTTCATGTGGGTTTTGATGCTCAGCCTCCGAACTGGAGTTGTTGGGTAACTGGCACGGAAGGGTCCGGGCTGCTCCTCCCACTCCTGGGGAGGGGAGGGCTGCACGGACAAGCGGAGTGTGGCATTTCCTTGTTTCTTTAAGGAGGGGAGTTCTGCCTCTCTGTTTGGTCTTCGGTTGCAATTTTCTTACCATGTGGGGTCTGTTTTGTTATGCCTACCTTTCTGGGGGCCAACCCTGGTCAATCGCAGACATGGAATGCTTCCAAATACATGGGGTTTCCATAGGCCATTGCTCCCTTTGCCTCTCTGAGGGGGGGGGGGGCCAAGTTCTGGCTTATGGTTCCCGGTAGGCTGAACTCCAATTGACTGATGCCCCGAACTACTGTAACATATCAGCCTAATAGCTCCATGGAGCCTCCGGGGGCTTACCCAGAAAATGAAGTTTCATTACATTCAACGCTGTTTTTTTTTTAGTATGGCCAATGTTGGGAGGGTTATCTTGAGATGATTTCGGGGCTTTAGTGTCCCCACAGCCTGGTCCTCGACCAGGCCTCCACCCCCAGAAGCAGCCCGTGACAGCTGACTAACACCCAGGTACCTATTTTACTGCTATGTAACAGGGGCATAGGGTGAAAGAAACTCTGCCCATTGTTTCTCGCCGGCGCCCAGGATCGAACCCAGGACCGCAGGATCACAAGTCCATTGTGCTGTCCGCTCGGCCGACCGGCTCCGGTTAACTAATGTGGCAGAATTAACAAAGTATATCTATAACACTCAGATAAAGACAAAAGATACTTTTTTTTTATTAAACATTATAAGTAATTGCTCTTAATTTAGGACTTGCATTGATACAGTCCACACTATTTATTACATTTTTATTAAAGATGATTACTATGATATTTTAAGTTTATTATTTTTAATCACATAATGTCTAAGAATTTTTACATTTTAATGGAAATAGGTTGAATTTTCTCTTGACATGCATGATGCTCATTGTACTGTGTGGAGCTGAGTGACACAGTAACACAAATACTCTTAATGCAGTACCTTACAAACCTGAGGTTAATTTCCCCAAATATAATGTTGTGTATTTATCTTGTCAGTGTTCCTATCATCTTTATATATATTTTTATAGTTGGTATAACCAAGGTGGTGAGGAATATTTGTATAGTTAATATAACCAAGGTGATGAGGAATATTTGTATAGTTGGTATAACAAAGGTGATGAGGAATATTTGTATAGTTGGTATAACAAAGGTGGAGTGGAATATGGATGCCGGTCATGAAAATAAAAGGAAATTTGTTATCGTTCAGAACTTTCCTTCACCCAAATAATTCAGTAACTGCAATATCTATACCTTCTGTACCTTCAATGCAGTGAAAGTAATTCAATGCATTATGTAATTAAGAATTAATCAGTAAACATATAGTTATGCTGCATCTAACTTAGCCAATAAGACTATAGCTGACTACACTTTACATGTAACCTGTCATATTTAAATGCAAGACCAAAAATAAGAAAGTTAATTTAGTACATCTGTGCCATGAAAAGTAGTATTGTTGTAGTATGTATTTTTTATGTAATTTAAATAAATTACAATACCTTCACTTGCTACTCATCTTTTATAATGGGACAAGTTTAAAACATGAAAACTACAGATTCCTTTTTGTATACACTCAAATTTATTGGAAATTTTGTACAAGATTTATGGAAATTGTCTTGTCCCACACATAGGTTGATGCTTGTCATGCACACACATTGCTCTTTTATAGTGAACATTTACCGAACCATATTCATAATCATTCATCCATCTGCTAGTGACTAATGAATCAAATAATTACAAGACACATGAGCCTGCAGCATGGCATGGGTGTACTTTGAGCAGTATCCTTAACTTGGTTCTTCAAATTTGGATTCTGTCCTTTTGTTGTGTGGGCGAGGAAAATGTTGTAGATTGTATTACTGCAAAGTGCTTCTCGTAGAATAGAAACTGAAACAATATTGAGACAAGGAAAAACTCATAAACTATGTGTTTGGTAAATGACTGTATATGCTATTGACATCTAAAATTCACTTACTGTATTTGTAATTTCCTTATTTCACACCAATAAAAGCTATTTATTTTATACTCTGGCTAACTAAGTTTTGTAGAAGTTTTATAATACAGTACTTAAAGAAGTTATTTATTTCAGCTGCAGAGCCATATTTTTTACAAACAGTGAATTTCCACTCAGGCATCGGGACATAATACATGAAAACTGTCATCATATGCAACTTGTTATACCTTTTATCATCTCGATGTTTTATTTTTGTTAATTATTTAAATAGCCTTACTACTTTTCTAAACATAAAGATATGAGGAGGTATTTTATGAACTAAACTATTGTGTTTGTATTGAAGGATAAAGAGATTAGAGTATGGTCTCTTGATGTGGTTAATATTTATGTGCCTCTGGATTATGTACCAGAATTTTTTTTTTTACTTTGTATTGTGAGATTAACTAACTCATTGATCAATTTACTCTTTTCAAGGCTCATAAAAATGCAAAAAAAATGGCACTATTTACAAGCAAATTGACTGAAATACACGTACTTCCAGTGGACAACTAAAACACTTTCTCAGTTGTAATTATAGTACACCTAATTAAAAATACATTACGTTACTTAACTGCATGTACTATTGACTGTTGCTCTGCCATGACAGAAAGTACTGTAATTAAAGAATAGTCCTTTAGTTTTGATCAGTGAATCATTTTATTTAGGTTCAATCCCATTTTCTGTAATGTTAACAAATTGTAAGCTCATAGTATCTTGCCTTCTGTCAGTATGTGTAATTTGCCACGAGAGGTGGGACACCGGGGAGGTGCATGTGTGCCAAGAGTCAACCCAAGTAGGGATCAGAAACAAGTACAATCTTATTCTCTAGTGTTGCTAGCACTTAGGTAGCTCATGGTAATTTTCATCTTTAATTTTGGTTGGGTCATTTCTAACAAAAACTAAATATGAAAATATTTATTCAAACTGAAAATGTAAATAATTTTATAAGTGTGTCAATTTATTAGAACTATTGCTGTTTTAAATGCATATTGGTATGTGCTCATATCCAGTGTATGCCATTTAGTGTTTGAAATATCTAGCAATGTTTTTATATCATAATTTATCTTGGTTTAAATTGCACTGGATGTATCATCTTTCTTTTAGCAATAAAAATGCATTTGAGATGTAGGTAAGATACAGTAGATTTCATTTTGAAATTGTTTAATCTCACAAAATAGGTATACAGCATAATAATATTGTACTTATAGGAAATTTGTACATGTACAGTTCACTGAAGAATTAGTCCTAAAGTTTGTTGAAATTTGGAACATAAAGTCATATTTTACAAAAATGTAGTAAAAAAAACACCATTTACTTGTGTTATCAGTTTGACCAAGTAGTACACTTACATACATTTTTTTAGCTATCTCTGTTATTTGACTAAAACATTGATTAGTCCACATGTCTACTACCAGTGAGCTCACACTTATCACACACTCCCATATCAATCTTCTGTACTCTTCTCACCTTTCATTCCATGCACACATTTCTCAAATTTTTAAATTAATATCAGTTCTCTTCTTTACAGCTCTTCAGTCCATTATGCTATATCATGTTTTGGAGATATATTCAGAGTTGTTATTCCCATTTTTTTTCGGGTCAGAACTTAATACTTGTACAATTCTTTGTATTGTATATTGTATTTATATATTCTGGATAATGGGCGTGCAGTTTCTTTACATTTTACAGATGTGATTCTCCCATAAGTGTTGTTGTAGTAATGCTTAATATTACATCTTGTGACATACTGTACTTGCAAATAGTCATTATGTGAAGTAATCCTTAACAAACACAAATGGGGGTGGAGTCATCATGGATGGCAACATTATTTCTACACGACAATTTGATGTTGTAACTGCTTGTAACTATTTTCAGTGGAAATTACTAAAAGCTGATATTTTTGTAGTATTCTTTTGTATGTCTTGTGGATAATACATTATTAATATATGCTGAGTTAATCAGTAGTTGTGTCACTAATATCTACAATGCATTTAACAATTTTGTGACTTTTTAATGTACAGTACGTTAAATCAAACTCTTAAGCGTTTTTGTGTTTAAATTGAGGATTAAGACTGTGAAAGACCAAATTTTTATATTTTGCAAAGCAGTATTATTGAATGTGGCACAGGTATTAATATTATTGAAAATAATGTGTGGTAGCCTGTATCTAATTCATAATACAAGTAAAGCATGTGAAGAGTATGTTTGATATTATGTTCTTGTTATTAAATTTCTCTCCCATCGTTTGGTGTTACACACCGAAGTGAGAGGCATGGTATTGATGCAACTTTTTAATGATACTGTGGAATTTTTACATTAAAACCAACCTTTTAATAAATATTCTTCCAGATAAATAAAATGATATATTTATTTAGATAATTTTGTATCTTTAGTCTTTATGTTTTCATGCTCCAAGGAATTGTTTTTGTAATTATCCTCATTATGTGTATGTTGAAATGAATTTATTAAATAAATTGAACTGCAGCATATTTTTTGTATCAATTTAAAGTTTGACCATATGCAGAGTTTGAGGTATCCTACCCATTTGCTCCCTAAGCAAACTTATATTTACTTAACGTGGTATAAAGGGCGGGGACCTAGCATAATTGCAGTTATTTAAAATTAGACACATAAAATAACCAGCGTTGAAAGTAATGAAACGCCATATTTTGGGTGAGACCTGGAGGCTCCCGGAGCTATCCGGCTGATACGGATATATAAGCTTTGGGCATCAATGTACATGGATACACAGCACTGTTCCTGTGCCAGGTAAGTCCACTACGGGCTCACCATAGCCGTGCTACTTGCCCCGCTCCTCTGTCAGGTAAGTTACAGGCTCACCATAGCCCGTACTACAGTACTTGGAACCTGTTCTGAGTAGCTGAATCTATAACATGTATAAGGAGTTCTAGGCCTACCAGGGACCACGAGCCAGAACCTGGCCCTCTCAGAGAGGTGCGAGGAGAATGGCCTATAGACACACTTTATATATATGATTTAGAAGTACTCTTCCATCTACCAGGTCGTGCACCCAGAAAGATAGGCGCCCCAAAACACACCTTCCCCCTATTCTGGTGAAGAAATGCTACCAAACGCTGAACGAGAGGCTAGATCTCTCCATTGAGAATAACGATCAAACGAGCATGACGTCATCTTGTTACCAACACGCCGCGTCTGTGCACCCCCCCCCCCCGCTTCCCCGGGAGGAGGAAAGGGAAGCCCGAGACCCCCCTGCCAGCTACCCGAGTCTGTCAGTTCTTAGGCTGGATGCCAAAACACGCGAAAAGAACTGCCGACCGGAGGGAGGAAGGGATGTAGGGGAGCCTCCGGTCTCGCCCTCAAAAATGGCATTTCATTACATTCAAAGCTGGTTTTCTGGGGGGGGGGGGAGGAGGAAGCTCTTTCGGCTCCCCGGAGCTAACTACCCAAATGCAAGGACAAAAGAGGGACAAACCCGGGAGGCGAAAACCACGCATCCGAAAGCAAGATCCACCAAACGACCCTGCGGATGAACCAAAAGACGCAAACCCTGGAATAGGGACGAAGGGGATCCCCCAGGACATTTGAAGCGCGTCCAGGGCCACAGAAGACGCGGCACGCAGGCAATGGCTGAGAGCCACAACCGGACATAAGAACATGCGCCCCCCCCCCCCCCCGGCCAAACCAACCAAGCATCAACAACCCCAGGGACCCTCCGGAAAACAGCCGACCCGACCTCGCCAGAAAAGAAGAGACGGCTGCAAACGAACAAACCGGACACCAGAACCCAAAGGAGTTTTCATTTTCAAATTACGACTTTTTATACTTAAAATATGCCAATTACTGAAAACGGCGATGGGGTCATATTTTGCCCAAACCCCCCCTGAAGTTTTCCAAATGTCTGAAATGTCGTAAATTTGGCTCCTGGGCGTGATTTTTGAGCCGAATTCTAACTTTCTGCACCTATTTTCATTTTAAATTACGACTTTTTATACCGAAAATATGCCAATAACTGAGAACGGCGATGGGTCATATTTTGCCCAAACCCCCCTGCAGTTTTCAAAATATCTGAAATGTCGGAAATTTGACTCCTGAAAGTGATTTTTGAGCCGAATTCTGACTCTCTGCACCTATTTTCATTTTCAAATTACGATGTTTTATACCGAAAATATGCGAATTACTGAAAACGGGGATGGGTCATATTTCCCCAACCCCCCTGCAGTTTTCAAAATGTCTGAAATGTCGGACATTTGACTCCAGAGCGTGATTTTAAAACGAATTCTGACTCTCTGCACCTATTTTCATTTTCAAATTACGACCTTTTATACCGAAAATATGGCAATTACTGAAAACGGCGATGGGTCATATTTTGCCCAAACCCCCCTGCACTTTTCAAAATATCTGAAATGTCGGAAATTTGACTCCTGAGTGTGATGTTTGAGCCGAATTCTGACTCTCTGCACCTATTTTCATTTTCAAATTTCGACCTTTTATACCGAAAATATGTCAATTACTGAAAACGGAATGGGTCATATTTTGCCCAAACCCCCTGCAATTTTCAAAATATCTAAAACGTCGGAAATTTGACTCCTGAGCGTTATTTTTCAGCCGAATAATGACTCTCTGTACCTATTTTCATTTTCAAATTACGAATTTTTATATTGAAAATATGCCAATTACTGAAAACGGCGATTGGTCATATTTTGCCCAAACCCCCCTGCAGTTTTCAAAATATCTGAAATGTCGGAAATTTGACTCCTGAGCGTAATTTTTGAGCCGATTTCTGACTCTCTGCACCTATTTTCATTTTCAAGTTACGACTTTTATACCGAAAATATACCAATTACTGAAAACAGCGATGGGTCATATTTTGCCCAAACCCCTCTGCAGTTTTAAAAATATCTGAAATGTCGGATATTTGACTCCTGAGCGTGATTTTTGAGCCGAATTCTGACTCTCTGCACCTATTTTCATTTTCAAATTACGACCTTTTATACCGAAAATATGGCAATTACTGAAAACGACGATGGGTCACATTTTGCCCCCCCCCCCCTGCAGTTTTCAAAATAACGGAAATATCGCAAATCTGACTCACAAGCGTTATTTCTGAGCCGAATTCTGGCTCATTGCACATAATTGGAGTTTGAAATTATGACTTTTTATACCAAAAATATGCCAATTAGTGAAAACGGAGATGGGTCTCATTTTGCCCAAATCCCCCTGCAGTTTTCAAAATATTGGAAATATCTCCAATCTGACTCATGAGCGTTATTCTTGAGCCGAATTCTGGCTGACTTTACATATCAGGAACTTGAAATTACGACTTTTTGTACCGAAAATGTGCGAATTACTGAAAACGGCGATGGGTCACCGTTTTCATCAGCCTTACACAGACGGTAGTACTGAGCTTCTCAATTTTTTTACATATGGTTGAAAGCGTCAGTTCCTCCCTCATGTACTCTACCTCCCTTTTATCCCAGCGAGGATAGTGTGCGTAGGTAGTGTGCGCTAGGATAGTATCCCAGACCTCGGTACAAGCCTAACGTGGTTTACCAGCCCATCCTCCTAAGGGTAACCAACGTCAAGAAAACGGTCAAGTTAAAGTGTCCTCTTCTAACCTACCAGAGGACCCAAAACAGAAAATGGGACAGTACGTCACTTTTGCCAGCCGCTTCAATGTTCTAGTACAACAATTTTTGGCCCTTATATAACGCAACGAACGAAAAGCGACGTTCTTTGTAGGAGTACAGGTTGTATAAACACACACACTGACTGCCTGTCCCCCGACACAATGAATTAATAATTATTATTATAAACCCTCGGAACCGCCTACCCGCCGAAAGTATAAATGCCAAATATCTGCTGACTTCAAATTCTCGCTGGAAAAAATTATCACGACAAGCTGAGGACCTTTGACAAGTCGCCGGCTTCATGTCCTCGTCGAAGCCATTTGAGTGTTAGTGGCTCTCAGGTAAAAATTCAGGTATCTTGTCCAGTATATTGAGTAGTGGTAGTAGCATCTAGAGCATTTTAGATGGTTAGCTCAGGCAGAAGTAACACCTCTGATCTGCATATGTCACATATGCACTTATTAAATAAGCCAATATTGACTATACGCAAGTGCGAGAACGGGTTGCAAGTGCACTAACCGCACTTTACATCTCACTTTGAATTGTGTATTATGATTCCTAGGTCCTTTCCTTTGTTAATTTTGTAGCCGTGATGTGGATTGTTACGCTCCACATGCAAGGTCTTGCAATTTGTCGATAATAAAAAGTATTTGCCCGTCTTCTGCACCTAGAAATAATATAGCTGAATTATTTTAAGCTATGTCCGAAACGTTTTTCGTAATAATGTAGCTTTAATATACATACTTTGTAACAACTAATTGTTACAACTTCTCTGTATCGTGGTTAATTAGTTGCTACATAATTATATCTTTTGTATATTTCTTAAACTTTAATTATTATTATGACTGTATTATGCAACATTTTTATTTACTGCGAACTTGGCAAAAGCCTCAACTTAATTTTGTTCTTGAAACCTATTGCATGATTGTTGGGGGGGGGGGATCCACAACAATTTAACTCTGGCCTCCTTTATTAAGTATATTCATATACACCTATCTGGCTTCAGAGACAAGCATACGATAGTTTGAGTGTAAACATTTATAAGTGGTGAAAGATGGTAGCAGCGTCGCCAAGGTCACCAGCTTGTTGATGGTACTCTGTGTTAAGGTGACAACTGCCAACTCTCACTTGAGTTTCAAATTCACCTTAATTATGTTCAATATGTGCAGTAAATATTATGTGACCTTAGAAGGGAATGTAACCTGGTGCCATTAACGTTAATATGTAAGTATATATATATATATATATGGTTTGGGGTGAGGTGAGAACAAACACAGAACACGAAACAATGGGTATAAGGGAAGAATAGATCTGTAACTGCAGAAGGCCTATTGGCCCGTATTTCTTGATGTTTCTATATTGGAGCGGAGTCTTGAAGTGGGTAGAATATAGTAGTGCGTTAATTGGCTGTTGATTGCTGGTGTTGACTTCTTGATGTGTAGTGCCTCGCAGATGTCAAGCCGCCTGTTGTCGCTGTATCTATCAATGATTTCTGTGTTGTTTGTTAAGATTTCTCTGGTGATGGTTTGGTTGTGGGAAGAGATTATATGTTCCTTGATAGAGCCCTGTTGCTTATGCATCGTTAATCGCCTGGAAAGAGATGTTGTTGTCTTGCCTATATATGAGTTCTTTGGGGCTTACAGTCCCCAAGTGGGCATTTGAAGGCATAGACGACATTGGTCTCTTTCAAAGCGTTCTGCTTTGTGTCTGGAGAGTTTCTCATGAGTAGGTTGGCAGTTTTCTTGGTTTTATAGTAAATCGTCAATTGTATCTTCTGATTTTTGTCTGTAGGGATAACGTTTCTATTAACAATATCTTTCAGGACCCTTTCCTCCGTTTTATGAGCTGTGGAGAAGAAGTTCCTGTAAAATAGTCTAATAGGGGGTATAGGTGTTGTGTTAGTTGTATCTTCAGAGGTTGCATGGCGTTTCACTTTCCTTCTTATGATGTCTTCAATGAAACCATTGGAGAAGCCGTTGTTGACTAGGACCTGCCTTACTCTACAGAGTTCTTCGTCGACTTGCTTCCATTCTGAGCTGTGGCTGAGAGCACGGTCGACATAAGCGTTAACAACACTCCTCTTGTACCTATCTGGGCAGTCACTGTTGGCATTTAGGCACATTCCTATGTTTGTTTCCTTAGTGTAGACTGCAGTGTGGAAACCTCCGCTCCTTTCCATGACTGTTACATCTAGAAAGGGCAGCTTCCCATCCTTCTCCATCTCGTAAGTGAAACGTAACACAGAATTCTGCTCAAACGCTTCTTTCAGCTCCTGCAGATGTCTGACATCAGGTACCTGTGTAAAAATGTCGTCAACATACCTGCAGTATATGGCCGGTTTCAAGTTCAAGTCGACTAAGACTTTTTCCTCAATAGTACCCATGTAGAAGTTTGCAAACAGGACGCCTAGGGGAGAACCCATAGCGACCCCATCTACTTGCTTATACATGTGCCCATCCGGGCTCAAGAAGGGTGCCTCCTTAGTACAAGCTTGGAGTAGTTTCCTCAGGATATTTTCTGGCATGTCAAGGGGAGTACAGGCCGGGTCTCGATACACTCGGTCCACTATCATCCCGATTGTTTCATCCACAGGTACGTTGGTGAACAGTGATTCTACGTCCAACGATGCTCTTATCCCTGTAGCCCGTGTTCCCCGCAGTAAGTCAACAAATTCCTTCGGGGATTTCAGGCTGAAGTTGCACGGGACATAAGGAGTCAGTAAGCCGTTGAGTCGTTTCGCCAGTCTGTACGTGGGTGTGGGTATCTGGCTGATAATTGGCCGAAGTGGGTTTCCAGGCTTATGCGTCTTGACGTTTCCATACGCATATCCAGGTTTATATTCTCCAATAATCTTTGGCAGGTGGAGTCCGGATTTCTTGGCATTCACAGTTTCAATCAACTTGTTGACCTTTGTTTTCAATTCGGCTGTAGTGTCCTTCGTTACCCTTTGGAATTTAGTTTGGTCAGAGAGTATGTGGTTCATTTTCGCCAGATATTCGTCTTTCTTAAGGATGACGTATATTGGCGACTTGTCGCCTCTCCTGACAACTATCTCCTTGTTCTCACGAAGGCTCTTGGCTGCCGCTTTGAGCTCGGGGGTCAGTATGGTACTTCTGTAGTTGCCTCGATTCTTTCCTCCTTCTGCAATAATTTCAGCTTGTAAGGTGTCTTTGGTGGTGACCTTCTTTGTGCTTCGAGGTCAAATATGTCGTCCAACAGGATCTCCAACTCCACTTTCCGGGCCAACGCACTTGGTCTGGACATAACGTGACAGTTTATACCCAGATTTAGGAGAGTGACTTGGTCCTCAGTGAGGTTGATACCTGCAAGGTTCAGGAAGCCGTCTCTTGGTCGTGGAATTGCCATGGGTCCTCCATATAGTGTTGTTAGCTTCTTGATAATCCTTGTTTCCGTGCTGAGGTGATGTCGGTCTGTGAGGATGTCGAGGTGTTGTTCGATGCGGGTGCGGAGACTTTCGTCGATGTTGCTGTTTCTCCATTCGTTTGTGGCCTGAAGTAGTTGCGTTTTATTGTCTTTGATATCATTTTCTGCCTTGTGTATCTGATTACGAATCAGATCTTGGCGATATTTTATCGTGAAGGCTTGATTCCTTGCTGCTGGGTCGTGCGTTTTAATATTAGTATATTTTGGTAGCAGTCTTTCCTGTAGACATATGTTATTAAATATGACCGAAAAAGTAAGATTAATAATTCTAACACGAATTTTCTCAATTTTCCTTATGTTTGTTTTTACTGATGACGGTAAATTAAAAATCAATTCTCCAAAATTCATTCTTTATTTCTTAGTCTGACGCGACACTTGAGCGCGTTTCGTAAAACTTATTACATTTTCAAAGACTTTAGTTACACACACACAGAACAACTATAACTGAACAGAGTTTAAATACCTGCATTTGGGTGAGGTGACATGTTACAATGGTTTGGGGTGAGGTGAGAACAAACACAGAACACGAAACAATGGGTATAAGGAAGAATAGATCTGTAACTGCAGAAGGCCTATTGGCCCGTATTGCTTGANTTTTCAATTTCCCATTTTCATTTGGCGGGGAGATATTTGACTAGAGTGAATTGGAGAGCAGCATGGAAGGGGGAAATTAGATTCATAAATATCACCTGTCCATTCACCATACCTCCACCCTTGGCAGCATCATGGAGAGACAACATTACAACACTCCAAAAAAAATCATCCACCACAGAACACTATATATATATATATTTGCTCTTATTTGCTCTTAATAAACTGTTTTCAGCCTAGTCTTGTTTCTATCATTTCTTGTGCTCTGTTAATGCACTATTCCTCATAGACTCTAAACATATCTGCCATCTTCTTGGCCTTTCTTCCTCATACCATTATATTTATTCAAATATGCTGCATCTCTTCATCATTCTCTGTTCATTAAAGGTGACTAAACCATGTCAGTGCATTTCAAGATGACCAAGCCACGTGTTAAGTGTGTGTAAACATTTTAGGTGTCAGTGAGCCCTGGAACCACACAAACCGAAACTGTCTCTATTTTCCGCTTGTTACAACTTGTAATAAAAGTTGTTACCATCTTGGCTTAACGTGTTATGACGTATTAGAACCTTGTTACAACTTGCTATATTGGTTGTTATAACTGGTTAGGAGGTGTTAAAAACTTGTTCGAACGTTGTCCAACGTCGTAGTTTCGGTGTGTGTTGGCGGGAGCAGAACTCTTAAGATGCCTGGAACATTTATGGGCAGGAATACACCCAACAGGTTGTAATGTTAGTGTCAATAGCCAAACTTTCTGTGTGGAAGAAATTCTTTGCACACCATTCTGCTGTGAACATTGCAATTAGTGTATATTTTGTGTATAAAGTAAGGAATGTGTTAGGGTATGCTAGTTAATTTAGATAGAAATGACATTTTCATTATTTTTTTTTAGACTGATGGGCTTTGGCTTAGAACTTTAATTCATTCAGAATTGGTTGTTTTTATAAATGGGTTACAAGATGATAATTTGTCTAATGAGTAGTTGTACTGTATGTGAAATTTAATGTATTATGCAATTCTTTTTTTTTTTTTTTACAGAAAGATTTGATCACCATTGCCCATGGGTTGGGAATTGTGTTGGCAGGAGAAACTACCGATATTTTTACCTTTTCATCATATCTTTAGCCTTTCTCTGTGTATTCATCTTCTCATGCGTTATCGCGCATCTTGTCTTATGTGAGTATTGTTGCCTAATAATACTAGCGGCAGGTACTTATTTACATTATTGTTCACATTCTTAATTTTACATCATTTAAAAATCACACCAGTTTAGTGTACACTGATTTTTTATGTTTATAATTTATGTACTGTACTTGTGTCATATTATAAGCTGCAGCTTGACTAAGGCTGACAGAGAGGTTCATTTTCCTCACACAGAATAGTCTTGATTATCCAAGATGGTGATTAACTGAAATTTATTAATCATGTTAGTTGTGAGCAATTTGGATGGCTTGAAGGGCAATTTCCACTCTTCTCAGTGAAATACTTTTAGACACCTTTCACAATGTCCTTCATGTGGTACTCTGGTGACAGCTAACTTTCCAGAACAACTCCTAGATCTCTCAAACACTGCCCAAGCCAAATTCTTCCCTCAAAGCTCGCATTAATTTTGTATTTATTTTTTGGTTTAATATTTAAAAAATAATGGAAAGTGGTTTAGTTATAAAATATCCAGTGTTGAATGCAATTAAATGCCTCTTTCTGATAGCTACATAGAACCAATGGGACTCTTATGTCACTAGGATTGCTCCAGTCTACCAGTCACATCAGTTGCATGGGTTGATTTGGCCCACCAGGGACCAGAGCCAAAACCTGGCCCCTTCACATATGCAGGTAGCAAATGTCATTCCACCATTTTGCTGGGAAAGCATCCAGAAAGCCAGTAAAGCTTTGCAGACAACTGCTGGGTTCATATCACTCAAAACTACTAAACTACCAAATAACTATCCAAACAATAAAAAAAAATAGAAATGAATGCCTACCACTAGATCCAGCGTCGGGTCTCAGATCAGTTCATTTGCTGATGAGCAATGCAGCAGTGCATTGTATCCTTGCATTGCAGTGCTTTGCATTTCATCATCTGCATCCTAGGACAATGCAGCAATGCTCTTTTGTTGCATCTTGCAGCCAGTTCCAGAGCTTCTGAGCTTAGTAGTTGTGAAAGCCATTTCCATCTACAATTTAAGGCCAGATTCCCCAAAGAATTAAATGCCTGAAAAGTTAAATTATAATGCAACAGGTACAACAAGGCTAGTAGGTGAGGCATAAAGAGCTAGACCTCATTCGCCCATAGACACTGATAGATAAGTACGTACATAAAGTTGTGGCGACTGGCCGAGCCACCACCATCACCATACACTCATACACTCGTTGCCTGCAAATATCAAAGAAGAATAGGGCCACTTCTACATGCACATATTTATTGTCTCGATACGTGCTTACAATACAGTACTGTTTTTACCGAAAACTTGTCAATCAATTACTGAACATTGGATAATTAAGACATGACTTTTGTTTATTATGATTTTCATATTTATGTTGTGTGGAAGTCTTCAGGTTATACATACACAAATAATGCAGTAATGGGTATTTAAAAAATGCCACAGCATAACATTATTTTTATTGTATTTGACAGACGGTCTCTAAAATCTTAAACATCCATCTTGTATGTCTTTTACATCATCCATTCTAATTTACCTGTAGTCATTTTGAGAATTTTCCTTCTCTGCAAGCTCTGCCTGGAGCCAGTACATTTTTAAATAATATCCTTTGATAGTTATGGCCTCATTATATAATGCATATATTTTGTTCATGTCCCAGTGACCTCTTGTATTTGTATTGTCTCATTTAATGAGCTGTACATTAGGCTTATTTTGGACTTTCCAGTTATTTTTTACTTTCATCTCTAAAAATAAAGTGGCCAAATATTATCATTATTCTTACTCTTCAGTTATGAAAGAGAGTGCAACTTTCTTGGATGCTGTACAGAATAACCCTGCATCAGTCATAGAAGGTGTCATATGCTTCTTCTCTGTATGGTCAATCCTAGGGTTGGCAGGATTCCACACCTACCTCACAACATCAAATCAAACTACAAATGAGGATGTGAGTATCAAGTTCTATATATTACCCATATAAGAAGTGGTAATTGGCCTGTAGCGCAGCGGTTCTCAAACTGTTTATATTAGTGAGACACTAAATATAGAATAGTTTTTAGTAACACTAATTCATCCTGTATTGAAACCAATACTGGACCGATTTGGCACTTATATGTTTTCCAGATGTTTTGACGTTATAAATGGTTTTCTAATGAGGTACATTTAAGTACATAATATGACAGTGTTGTATGTTTATCTTGTTCTGAAGTGCTGGAAGTTGCCTATAAATTATATGTTACTCATTAAAGACAGCACCAAATAACTTGCTAGTACAAGCACTTGGTTTTGTGGTAAGATAGGTGTGGAAAATAACCTTATTTTAGGATGTCTGTGAAATACTGAATATTTCAGTTTTTCCAGGTAACCATTAGTTGGATATGCACAGTATTTTCCAATTTTCCATGAACATGTTTTGCAAACAAATCAAGGGTTTTCTCTGTAGTATCAGAATTTTCAATACCGTACTAAATAAGAAATTATGTATACAAGATTTTTTTGTTTTTAATAGATTAAGGGCTCCTTCACTGCTCGACGAGGACAGGCAAATTTTAATCCATATGGATATGGTAACTTCTGCCTGAATTGCCTAGCCGTATTGTGTGGCCCTGTTCAACCCAGCCTTATAGGTAAGAATTCCTTAGAATTGTGTTATATGAAATGCGCAGTAAAAAAAAATAGTTTACAGGATGTGTAATTAGAGAACTCATTCTGAAATATTGTTTATTTTTAGAGAGCTTCAGTTAGTTACTGATTTGGACTCTTGGTGTTACAGATCGTCGAGGTGTTGTAACGCTAGACTACTTGACAAGCACACAAGGTAAAGTACCTGACAGTCAGGTACCTTCCAGAAGTTATGGCACAGTGTACACAGCCCAGCCAACGGTGAGATTTAATTTACTAAGTATGTGTAATCCTGTATTTAGGTTAGGTTTTTTGGTGTAACTGGTATTAGATACTGGAGGCATCATAAACAGAAGTTACTTTGTATTACCTCATTCTCAAGTGAGGAAGAAACTAATAATGCTTATGAGGTAAATTGTCACCCCCAATTTAAAGCATCCTATGGAGAAGCTTTCATATTATCAGTACTTGTTCCAACTCTCTCTCTTTATATTAATTCATTTACATTATCTTTATTATTGGCCGTGTTTTCAATTCTGGTCTCATTCTCTTCATATTTTCAGAATGGCATGGTGCCTCAACGGGCTGGCTCGGATAAGCCAGTGGGGGCACAGGCTAACATTGGGGGCGTGGTGGGGGGCAGTGGTACTAGTGTTGGTCCTGCGGAGGCTGGTGTGGCAGGCTCGTTGAAAAAGAAGTCCACATCAACGCAGTCAATAAATGGTATGTTCTTTTTTTTTTTAATTTGTGCCAAAGAGTTATTATGATTGCAGTGCTTAGACAAGGTCTGCTGATGCCTAGTGTCTTGTGTGAAGTATCAGATTATTATTAGTGTGTGCTCAAAATATATATAATCATAGTAATTTGAGGAAGGATTTTAATTGTATAGAGGTATTTTAGATTGTGAGTTTCCTTTATTCCTGTTAATTTTAAACTACTGTACTTTGTGTTGAGTATATAACATTTTCAGTGAACTCATAATGTTTGTATTGATATGGAGTAGTGTTAAGTCTTCACATACAGTATACCATAAACTCGTTGGTATTTTATATTAATAGCATAAAACTAGTCAGCTGTGAAAGAATTCATCTAGTGAAATATTGCAAAGAATTGTTTTGACAAGTTTTGTGATATGACAAATGAAGTTAATGTATCATATAACAATCGAGGAATATTTAACACTATCGGTCACCGGGCAGGCGCGCGGTAAACTTGGGGGTCATGCACCCGACGTGCGTGCGGGCAAGCGCGCGGTGACACCTAAATGTGTATACTCATTTCAGCTTTCTCACCTTAATTCTCGTGCTACATCGCTCGTTTTGGTATCATTGTGTTCGCAATTAAATTCCCTACAGGTTTGTATAAATATACAGCAATGTCCAAAAGCCTGGCGTGACTCCCAACAGCAAAGCCTAAAATCGGCAAAAGTTACTCGTGAGCGCACAAAATCAGTAAAATGTGCATACTCGTTCCATTTTTCTCACCTTAATTCTCATGCTACGTTCCTCGTTTTGGTATCATTGTGTTTGCAATTAAATTCCCTACAGATGTGTATGAATATAATGTACAAAAGTTTGGAATGCCTCCCAGCAGAAAAGCCTAAATTTACCCGTGAACGAGCACCAATTTGTACACTGCAACCTAATGTGTATACTCGTTCCGTTTGATAACATCAATTTTCGTGTTACGTCTTTCATTTTGGTATCAAATTGTTCGCATTAAAAAGGCGTGTATTTTAAAACTAGTCCCATAATAATAGAGCAATAACTGGAATTTTAACAAATATTTTAATTCTGGAAGCTCATCATCACAAAATTATTTATATCTTTCCAGTGTTCTGACATAAATTTGTGTGTTACATCTTTCATTTTGGTATCAAATTGTTCGCGACGTAAAGGCATGCATTTTAAAACTAGTCCCAACATAATAGTACAATAAATAGAATTTTAACAAATATTTTAAAATTTTGACCAAAAACCTATTTATAATCATATAAGTGTTCGGACATCAAGTTTCATGTTACATCTTTCATTTTGGTATCAAATTGTGCGCATTCTCAGGGCCCTTTTTGTGATACTATCCCTAGGTCGATTGGATAAAAAATGAATTTTATACAAATATTTTGTAGTGGACGCAAGTCCGGTCCAAAGTTAGGATTCAAGAGAAAAATAATGGACGCGAGTCTGGTCCAGAGTTACAGATAGTGTTAACATACCCACTAGTTGTCTTTTAAGTCTTGCAAAAATAAAGAATTAAATGCTACTTGATCACAGTCCGGTACCAGTATGTTATCACATTACTTCTTCCCTGAAAAATGGTTTTGTAGGAAATTGAGTATTTGTCATGGATCGTTTATAATAACACTACATCAAGGAGGTAATTATTGTGTGGTGTCAACCAAATGACATTATGAGGTGGGAAACAGAGCAGTTGGTGTGGACCTACAGAAGAGAGGACTACATGAGGGTTAAGGCTCAACTGCAGCATGTTCAATGCAAGACAGAACTGGAAGGAAAATCAGCAAATCGGATGATGGATCTCTTTTTAATACAGAAATGCAAAGAACCAGTGGAACAGGTCATGCCTCTCAGGAGGGAAATGGACAAAAGGAAAAAAGGAGAACAGCAAACCAATGGTTCAGCAGACAATGTAAGGAGGAAAATGAGAAGATAAAAGATAATGGAAAAGTATAGGGACATGGGCAAAGAGGAAAATAGGAGGCACTTAAAGGGTCAGAAGTAAGTAAAAAAAAAAATCAGGTGGGCAGCAGGGCAGCAGTTTGAAAATGACATTGCAGCAAAAACAAAGAACTAATCTCTGCTGTTGCACAGTGTTATACAGAAGAAAACAACAGTTCAAGACCTTGTGATCTGACTAGATGGACAGGAAGGAACACTCTTGGAAAATAACAAAGTGTACAAAGAACTCTTGTTGAGTTTCAGAAGGTCTACAAACTGGAACCAGATTGGTGTCCAAGAAGAGATGACAACAGATGACCAAAAACAACACTAGACAGAATTGAAGTTAATGTAGAAGAAGTAAAAAGACACCTAGTGGAACTGATGGGAACTGACAGAAACTGCAGGGATCTTTTGTTACCCATGAACGACAGCATTCAACATTTCACTAGAGATAGTAGAGCAGCTGGAAATCTGGGAAAAGGCAAATGTAGTTGCAATATTGAAGAAAGGGGGAGAAAACATGAAGCACTAGATTATAGACCAGTGTCACTAACATGCATTCCATGCAAAATGCTGGAAAAAGTCATCGGAAAATGATTGTGGAACATTTGGTGAGAGTAAATTTGATAGCAGCCACAACACAGCTTCAGAGAGGAGAAATCTTGCTTGAGATACTTGACTGAATTCTATGACAGAGTCATCAAATTAAGGCAAGAGAAGGAAGAATGGGTAGACTGTAACTCCTAGACTGCCAGAAGCTTTCAATACAGCTCCTCAAAATAGACTTGGTATACAGGATGGAGAGATGAGTGTGGATAATGGGAAAGGCTGTAGACAGGAGTACCCGACTGACAGAAAACAAAGGATTATAGTCGGAGAATATATGCCAGGATGCAGAGGAGTGGAAAGTAGTGTTGCCTAGGGCTTTGTCCTAGGATCATTGATCTTTCTAAGTTATGTAAATTACCTCTTGAGAATGAGTGAACGTGTTCTTCGATATTTACAGATGATACAAAGTTAATGGGAAGAATAAGCACTGAAGAAGACTGTAGGGTGCTGCAAGAAGACCTTGACAAATTTCAGGAGTGGGCAGATAAATGGCTGCTGGAATTCAGTACAAATAAGTGTAAAGTAATGAAAATGGGCAAAGGAAATAGGAAACCTGTATTTAACAACACCATAAGGGGAAGGCAAGTACAAGAGACAATAAGTGAAAAACTCTGGGAGTAGATATAATCCTAACATGAACACATGTCAATGACTACATTGAAGTGAAATCTAGCCTCCTAGCCAGTTATAATGTACTTTGTTCCCTAATTACATCTTTCTATATTAAAGTGACTTTGATAACTTCTTTATGCAGTGCATTCCACTTTCTTACTACCCATGTAGTGTATGAAGTTGATTGAGTATCTAGGTTCCACTGGTGTTCTTTTGTTCCACTTCTCTATTTAAATAAGTTGCCCTTGTTCATGTTGTCTAGTCCCCTTCCTTTGTGTTTGGCATCCACCCATTGCTAACCTAAACTTTATTGTACTGAGAACTACCTGACAAACTAGTCATGCAAGTCACCTGTGAAAGAGACTTTCCCATCTCTCCATGATGTGGAGAGCAGATGGAGATCAGAAGACAACCTAGTATTGAGCCACATTGTCCCAAAGCATTGAAAGATAAAACAATTCTTGACCCTTCATCAAAAAATGGTTTGGTAAATGCAGACCAGACAAAACTGACCAGCTAACAAGCATATCAACCAACTGCTCCCTCTACCTCTTTAAGTGAGGTGATGGCCCAGCCCATACAGGATCTAGGTCAGGAGACTACTAGCCCACTCTTTTCCCTTGATGCCTAGATTGTCACATCTTGATATCAAGCAGAGGCTAGGACCTAGATTTACCAAGTGTCATGGGTTTTCTTCTTAAATGGCTGTGTCATGTAGGTTCTTAGGGAATCTGTAAGTAGAATCCTATGCAAGATTCAACAAGGTGTTTGTGTGCTGTTACAAATTTTGTACTGGTTCGCCTACGTTTCAATAGATGTCACTAGTGTTTCTCATTTGACTAGTCAAAGAGAGAGTAACATCATTTATCATATTGCTTAGCCATTCATCAGATGGAGATTTGACTAATCACATTCATCTGCCTGAAGGATGCTAGTATTATGGTAGCTTCAAAATGTCCAGACACCAATGATGCATAGCTATATCTTTGCTCACATATAAGCTATATTCCTTGAAATATGGTCTCAATAATGTTAAATATCTCTGTCTTTGAGATATCATATAAAATGCTAAGCATTACCAATGTATCTATATGTAATCAACACCGATATGTGAAATTGTTGCTCCTATTGATTGGGCATCACCTCCCATGTATTTTTGCCTTTTTTTTTTGTTATAAAATTAGTATATTTCTAAGCAAGACTGTTATTTCACATTCTGCATTCAGTACCAACTTTTTATTAAGGAAATGTGATGTTTCTTCTTTATTTAAATAATTTTGCGAGGCATTTTGGGTGGGCTTCAAAGCTTTAGGGAACTTGGGGTAATTCTCCAGACAACAGAACCCTTATTTAGATATGCATGCCTTAACTCTCCTATAAATTATATTCCATGTAATGGATTCATAATAAACTCTTATATCTGTCTTCTTGATGACACAAAATTTTAAGCATTATTAGTGAATCTGATAATTACAGAATACATTAGATGGTGTGTGTAGGATTCGGTGCTCAGAGGCCTTATAAACGGGTAATATTTATAAATATGGTATATATATATATTTTTGCTTAAATTTGAGATATTCTAGTGGTTGACCAGACCACACACTAGAAGGTGAAGGGACGACAACGTTTTGGTCCGTCCTGGACCATTCACAATCGACTTGAGAATGGTCCAGGATGGACCAAAACGTCTTCGTCCCTTCACCTTCTAGTGTGTGGTCTGGTCAACATACTTTAGCCACGTTATTGTGACTCATCGCCTGCATATTCTAGTGGTAAATGATTTAAAATACAGCTTGTGTATTTCAGTTTTTCTGCGACAAAAAAAATTGATTTTAGTGTATCTAAGACATTAAAATAAATTACAAATATTACAAATTTAATGATTATAAGTAGAGCCAAGTTTTAAAACGTCTTTAATGGCTCATACAATATAAAACTTACGGACACACTTATTAACCACCGTTACCTTACCTTGAGATGGTTTCGGGGCTTAGTGTTTCCCCACGGCCCAGTC
This sequence comes from Procambarus virginalis, assembly GCA_020271785.1. NCBI lineage: Eukaryota > Metazoa > Arthropoda > Malacostraca > Decapoda > Cambaridae > Procambarus > Procambarus virginalis. The sequence goes on along the minus strand of WNGS01163002.1, from coordinate 6,661,837 downwards.
TAGACCAGGCCCCCTACCTACCTACCTACTCCTACCGTAACATATTCTACTGTACATGTATATTGTGTTGTATAAATAACAATTATTATTATTATATTTAAAAGCATCATCCTTATTAATTTAGTAATTCAGGTCTCCAAATATTTATAACATTATCAAAGTCTGAATATTGTTGGCAGATGTAGAATCTACAAAACATTACTGTACTTGAAGTATGGTAATTAATGTAATGTAGTTTAAATAAATGATTAAACGTATTAGAGCACATTCTAATCTGCACAGTAATTCAATATATTGGCCTAGGTGAGGCTAGGTAAGGATTTATTCTTTATTATTTAGTATTTTATATTTTTACACATGTTTTATGGGCGAGTGATTTCAAAGTATATACAGTATTCAAAATGTGGCAGATATAAAAAAATTTGACTAAATTTTTTTCTAATTAGAATTACTAGTTAATCTTCAATACTGTATTTAATTTGCCATAACTATTTAAGCATGTAGGCCTATAATTTAAAAACATTTGACGAGTTTAATTATGGGTGAGCTATAACTAGGAGAAACAAAATTTGGTTACAAAGATAAGTTACATGGGTATGTACTATTATACAAATTTTGAAATGAGTGAGTGAATTTCAGTTATTGAGGGTTTTACACTTGATCAACAGGGATCAATGATGATAACTCGTATTGATCCTTGGGTTGATGGCAGTAAGTTTGGCTCCCACTTTGGTACATTCTTGTGTTTTACAAACTGCTCGAGTTATACTGTATAGTTATTTGTGTATCATTGCAAATTAAAACTTAACCTTTATCATGTGCTGAATTGGTTACTGGAACTTGAGGCATCATTAAATGTTATTGTTAAAA
>WNGS01163002.1:6627060-6660957 GCA_020271785.1 Procambarus virginalis | reverse complement strand
GAATCTACAAAACATTACTGTACTTGAAGTATGGTAATTAATGTAATGTAGTTTAAATAAATGATTAAACGTATTAGAGCACATTCTAATCTGCACAGTAATTCAATATATTGGCCTAGGTGAGGCTAGGTAAGGATTTATTCTTTATTATTTAGTATTTTATATTTTTACACATGTTTTATGGGCGAGTGATTTCAAAGTATATACAGTATTCAAAATGTGGCAGATATTAAAAAAATTTGACTAAATTTTTTTCTAATTAGAATTTACTAGTTAATCTTCAATACTGTATTTAATTTGCCATAAACTATTTAACCCCTTAACTGCGTTGCCTCCAAATATGACACCCCCGTGGTGCGCAGGAAATAAATTCTCTGGAAAAAATTCTTTTTTTTTTTTAAAGTGTCAAAAACCCTTCCCTCAGTATGGGTATGTAAAAAAAAGGTTGAAATTGTACTTACTTTGGCTGCTATGGGGTCCGTAAGTTGGGGCGTGACGTCATCATTCCCCGTGCTCCCGCGCCGTAAGCTCCCGGGGCGGGTGGGGTGCTCGGGGCGGGGCGCGCGTGTTGCCGCGAATATATTTTCGTTCATTTTTTTCGCACAGTTCCAATACATTTATTTGTTTTTACGTGCTAATCCTATGTATAGTGAACACGTACACTATATTATGGCAGTAAAACATCCGTACTGTCCGAAGACACTGTGTTACGTGCATGACACTTGTGTACACATATGCAGCACATATTTACTATGTATCATGCTAATTTATGTATATACAATCTATTTACACACTATACACTGTCACACACTATATACATTCACCATCAACACACTCAGAACACCGCGAGTGAGAGCTGCCACACCCAGCCAGCCCTCCCTCACTTCTCCAACATTGTATTCGCCAACTTTGCCCCCTCCCATCATACAGTTATTCACACCAATGTTTCATGTTCATTTATGTATATTTACAACATATGTACACACTATACACTGTCACACACCATATACATTTACCATCAACACATTCAGAACATCGCGTAGCAGCTGCTTCGCCAATAGGAGCTGCCTCGTATGGGCCAATAGGAGCTGCCTCATATGGGCCAATAGGAGCTGCCTCATATGGGCCAATAGCAGCTGCCTCGTATATGCCAATAGGAGCTGCCTCGTATGGGCCAATAGGAGCGTTTGGCCATGAACACATTCAGAACACCTCGAGTGAGAGCAGCCACACCCAGCCAGTCTCCCTCACTCCAACATCTTACTCGCCAACATTGCTCCTCCCACCATACTGTTATAGTTCTTATTACACATGTTCTATATACCTATCTACATGTTTTATTTACCCGAACTATGCAAGTAAGCCGGTATTGTGTCCAAACAGTACAGTGGCCACCATACACTGCATGAAAATTCACACAGCAGACCACGCTACGATTACGTCACATCATTCACCAAAATAGCTCCTCTCAACATTCTCCTGTTGCTGTTCTTACACTATATACACACTATATATACCCATGTACACATGTTTTGCCCATAGCGAACCACTAAGCTAGTATGATGAGCAAAACAAGAGTGGCAGCCACACACACACACACACACACACACACAATGAGGCTGCCTCAATTCTCGCCCTCCCTTCTTCACCAAAATTCCTTGTTCCACAATACTACGCACAACGCTAATTATAACCACAATCCTGGTCACTAATTCCTGTAAATGAATAATTGACCATACGTTTATTTTGAAAAGGAACCTAAGAAATCATTTGAAGATTCCTAGATGTACGAAATAATGCTGTGGTGCTGTGGCAAGCACTTAGAACATCGTGAACAGCATTGAATCACTGATATTTGAACATTGTCCCCAGTCATTATCACACTCAGGCTCTTCTATAATACTATCATGGCTAAATAATACAAGTTATATATATATTTTGACATTATTAGGCGATACTGTGGTCACACGCTGAACAGCAGTGCTGTGCGCTCATGCTGCAAGCGCCAGCCTTGGTTGCTCACTCACTACTGAGGCTCCCACACCCCGGGAATGTGGACCACGATTTTTTTAAAGATGGCGTCTGTTTACAAGAGCCCTGAGGAAGCTGATGTGAACCCCATGTAGCCGCGGGAGTTTTCAATGGAACGTGAAAAATACAAATACCCAGAGGCGCGTTGCGCAAACCAGACGCGAGCCTGCAGGCGCGTTGCGCAGTTAAAGGGTTAAGCATGTAGGCCTATAATTTAAAAAACAGTTGACGAGTTTAATTATGGGTGAGCTATAACTAGGAGAAACAAAATTTGGTTACAAAGATAAGTTACATGGGTATGTACTATTATACAAAATTTTGAAATGAGTGAGTGAATTTCAGTTATTGAGGGTTTTACACTTGATCAACAGGGATCAATGATGATAACTCGTATTGATCCTTGGGTTGATGGCAGTAAGTTTGGCTCCCACTTATGGTACATTCTTGTGTTTTACAAACTGCTCGAGTTATACTGTATTAGTTATATTTGTGTATCATTGCAAATTTAAAACTTTAACCTTTATCATGTGCTGAATTGGTTACTGGAACTTGGAGGCATCATTAAATGTTATTTTTAAAATGAGGGTTTTGCTAAGTAAATAGATAAATGAGGATTTTTGAAGGTTTCTGGCACTTAACTCTTCTTTTCCCATTTACTGTACCTTTAAGCTCAATTTACACAGACTTGAATTTGCACAACTTTCACAGAACTGTTAATCCTTTCTAATCACGTGTTGTGTGTAGACTCGGATACCTCCAAGGACTCACTTGGAAGGTTTCATTATTGCTCGTTCATCTGCCTGTCCCACCAACTACCAAGCAGTAATACCAATGCCTGCCCACAGTTCTCAGACATAAAGGCTGGCAATCTTTCCGACACAAAATCTGCTCATGGGAGAAAATGGGCGAGCTTAGTGAGAATTTAAGAGGGCTTCGAGTCTTTATGGTTTTGTCTCTGGACATTTGAATAATTCTCCTTGGGATGTTGCCAAAAATGTCATCATTCCTGACATGAGTCTTGTCTGTGACACAATAGATTCTTACCTTAGGGAGCAACCAGATGTGATAGCTCAGAAATGAAAAAATATTCATTTTCTAAGGTAAAGCCCACTTGGTTGCTTCCTTGGGCAATGTCCTTGGATATACCTCAGAAACAACCAAGTTAGTACACCCTCATCATCCACACATTGAAGGTCTTTACATTACACCTGTGTTAGGCCATAAGTGAGAGAAAGGAGACACTGGAGAATTCAGTCCAACCCAGAATACTTCTACAAGCAATACGTGGTTTCAAATAGACTGCCAAGTATTGCTCTGCAAATTGCTAGTTAGCTGCCTGGTCATTACCCTAATACACCACATCTTCAGTTCCATACAATAGACAGTGGTGCTGGGGGGAACTCCACACCTTGATTTTATCTGGACTTGACCCCAAAGAGCCAAAGGTAAGCTGGGGCAAACAGGAGGGCATGTGAGTGACCAAGTGACTTGATCAGAAAGGAGCTTTTCATCTACAATACACCCAGAGCATATTTCTGAGTTAAAGACCATTCAGTCACTCCTCTATGTAAAAGAGGAGAATAAATAGGTTAAATCCATGTACTACATATAGCAACTAGAATGGGCTACAGGTGAAGGAGAACCATATCCATGGAGTGTTTGATGTCCAGATCACAAACTTAACCTTATATGGAGAATTTGTACTCTATTTGTCAATGAGAAGCAGGAAAAAAAAATAATAGGATGATTGATACTTGGGGAAACCTCCATCACGTTAAAATTCCTTGGTGAAGCAGGAATCGGAGTACCACTGACACCATTATTCTTCTAATAATCTAGACTTTTTACTCTTATGGTTGCTTTCATAAGCATGAGTAGGTTTTTCCTGATTATTCTCTTTTAATTTTTGTTATGTAGTGTTTGGGTGTGGGAATTCTTGCCTAAGTCTACTAAAACTTAGTAGCCTTCAGCTCAGAAGTAAGACTGTGAGTATAGCATAAAAGCTTCTTTTTTATCATGACTCCCAGTCATTCCCATGTCCTTTAATTTATACTATTAAACTCTTTGCTTTTGGGTTGAGTTGAGATGAAATGAAGGCATATAGTACCCTGGTGGCTTTTCAATGTACTGGTGCTATATTAACAAATGTAACTAAAAAAAAAAAGATGAACTCCTGATCATTTCATAATTGCTACCATTCATTGACCTAACATCTTCATTGGCATTTTAAGACTCCTTCACAGCTGTCAACATAGTTTAACATTTGTGATAGCCCTGGGTAATGTACTAATGTTCTCAAGGCTGCCACAGTATGTGTGTGTGTTCTTTATACTCCCTATATTTGATCGTCAAATATCAAACTGATTTTACATTAATTTGGCAGTATCCTAGTAGTATCACTGCAGTCACTAGCAAATAAAAAATTCATCTTAACTGTTATAGTATGATGATTAATACAATTTTATGAATTATCAAATGAGAGAAATCTAGGTTTGAAGTGGTTGTGCTGCTACAGCTGAAGTCTCTTGTCGAAACACATCAGTTACTGTTAACTATTTTCATTCACATGCATTATTACTACTAACACATGTCAATAAATGTGATGTTGCTGTGTTTTGGTGCAGTTTTTTATAAATATTTTATAATAGCTAAAACTTCATTTTTTTTGTTTTGTTAACTTTTTATTTACATGTTGATCAAGCTCCTTGTACTGATATTCCTTCCTTCAAACTAGGAAATAGAAATGTTATATAGTATTGGAATATTTAGTATTGGAATAATTTTTTGTTAGGTCAGTTGCTAAAATAAATAATCCAAGTCCTGTATCAAGTATTTATCTCGCTAAACTTCCATGGTTACCTTAATCAAATTTCATATAGATAAAACTTGACATTTGCTTCTCAAAATATTCTACATTATAAAGTCAAATATTATTGCTTTTAAATTACACTTTACATAATTTGAGAATCAAAAGTTGATATCCACTTCCTAAGGGGAAATATAAGAGTTGTAGGTTGCTCATAGCCAAAGGTTTCATTCAGTAATGGCATAACATAGATAATAAAATAAGGAATGGAACCTTTGTTTCAAGGATAAGTTGTCATACACTTAAGTTGATAGTTTTCATTTACTGTGGTGTTAATATTTCCGGGCGCTTGTATCCATAAGGTTACGGAGTGAACTTTCGGGTAGCACCGGCCTATGAGCACCGTGCCTCATGGTATTCTGAGTCGGGCACCTACTACTACCTCATCTGAGTGTTGGAGTGATAGGCAACACCCTCCACCAAGATCTAGGGGGTAAAGCAAAGATGATGTATTCTGTGCAACACTTAATGTTTAATTCCACACACCTGCTACACCTTAGCTTATTCTCTACCTTCACCTCAACAATGCATTTATTGCATGGCCAATAGGCTTTATTTCTTTGTCTTGTATCATTTAAATTAAGAAGTAATGAAAAAATACATGGATTATTCTGTATGCAGTGACATGGCAATAACTTCTATGGTCAGTAAAGTGATCAGCTGCTAAAGGATGGAGCTGTGATGCAGCCACTTGACCAATTTAAAGCACAGTACTGTAGTTGAATTTGTGGTGTAGTGAAGCTTAATCTGATTAGCTAAGTGGAACAGTTTTGTCTTCTAAATAATAAACATGTTATGGAACAAATGTGCATGTTATATATTTAAGCTTTTAGCTGTCTTAAAGTAATGTAAAATTAATTTTGATATGTATTGAATTTATTGTTTGGTTAGTAAGTTTTAAGTTATTGAATAAGTTGTGATTTTTGAGGGAGATTCCAGCTGCATTTAATGTAATGAACATGATAAAAACAAGGAACATGATACATTCTGTATCTTAATTTGGTGGTGGGGATTTTGTGGTCTACTTATGTAATTTATGCTTGATTTTACTTGAGAAATATCTGTACAGTAATAAAATTAGAAATGCACACTTTGAAGATGTAAATATTCATGTGTGTGACCTATTTCTGTATCTCTGAAATCTTGTTCTCAACAGGAACATTATTTATGTTCTTTTCATCCATCTCTTTGGTACTGTTTGGTAAGAATGAGACTACGGGCTTTGGGAGGGGTCTGTGGTGTTATCGATGCTTGGTTGGTGAGGCCGGGGGTGCATGTTTTGTGTGCGGTTGTAACTTTTTGCCGTTACCTGCGTGCCCCGGGTTCTGTGTCCGGGGAGGCATTGTGGGTTGATCCGGTATCCCTCTTTCCCTGTTCGAGGGGCTCGGGTCTCACGGGTCATCCACAGGGTTAAGTCTAGCCAGCCTGCGGTCTACCCTCGCGCCCTTGATGTTCAGAAGTTCGTGGCTCTTGCTGCTGTGTTTGGGAAAATGTCTTGGTCTGACATTTCGGCGCGGGGGTTTTGGAGATTGAACAGGGTCCTGGCTGCCCATTATCTCGTTTGTGCCAGGCCTCTCAGCGGTCTTGTTGCTTTGGGTCGGTGGTTGCAGCCAGTTGTCTCGTCCTCGTCATGAGTCATGCAGTGCGGCCACCTCCTGGGTAAGTCCCTATTTTACTGCCCTTTGGGTAGCTAGCTCCAGGGAGCTGACGGGGCTCCCCACAGAAAACCAGCGATGAATGTAATGAAACGCCATTTTCTGGACTAGTTTCGGAGGCTCCCTGGCACCCTCCCATCCTCTGGTCAGTGGTTTTTGTTTCCATTGTAAGTCTCCGAACTGGAGGTCTGGCGTCTGGCTCGGTGCGGCCGGCGCAAACGAGTGCCACACAGATGACATTTTGCTTATTACCTTTTTTTGTCCTTGTGGGGAGTTCCTATGCTCTGTTCGGTCTCAGGTTGCAATTTTTTTACCAGGAGGAGTCTGTTTTTGGGGTGCCTACCTTTCTGGGTGCCCAACCCCAATTGATGGCAGATATGAATATACTCTCAAAGAAGGAGTTTTCATAGCCATTGCTCCCCTCGCCTCTCTGAAGGAACCAGGTTCTGGCTCGTGGTTCCCGGTAGTCATACGGATTCCACATGACTGAAGCCCCAGACTAATACAGCTAATATCAATTTGATAGCTCCAGGGAGCCTCCGGGGCTCACCCAGAAAATGGCGTTTCATTACATTCAATTCTGTTTTTTATTTTTTTGTTTTTAATTTTAGAAATACTCTACTGTAATCCATTTCTGTTATCAACTGCTTACTGCCTCCTTGTCTCAACTTCATGAAGGATCACACATTTGATTTGAATAGTAGTTCATAACTGAACTTCATGTTACTGTATATATATAAATATTGCTTTTTGTTTGCCGAAGTGAGAGGGAAGCAATGTGACATCTGACAAACATAATCCAGTGACACTAATTTTGTTTAGTAACACAATATCCAGAAGATAAAATATAATTTGTGCTTTCTTAGTGTATTTTTTTTATGGTATATCTGTCCTTGACTTCATTTCGGAATGATGATATTTGAATGTTTGTGTATTAAATGTTATTTGGGGTTGTGTATATTTGCCACAAACCACTACAATTTGCTGGTCTGAGTGTTTATATAGGATCACCTTTTTCTACCATATAGTAGGTACAGTATTGTTTTGTAATATGTTGTTTCAATTGATTTATTTTGCATTGTACAGTCTAATTTATTCACATTGTAATATGATTAATGCTTGACAGGTCATTGAAATAGTGCCATTTTTTTATTTTATCATTCAGTTAAAAATTAATTGTTTATTTAGTTTGATTGTAAAGTATATTGGTGAATGTTTTTATGTGTAAATTATGTTATTGATGATTATGTATTTTAATTATTTGCAAATCTCCACAAAGACAAACCCAAAACATGTATCTGATTAGTAGTAGTAGTGTAGAAAGTAATTTAAATGTGCAATAGACTGTAGTATTGATAAATGTGATCTCTGTTACGTAACTCTACACTGATATTTTATAAGATGTGAGATTTACGTATATGAGGTTGTAAGTGATGTCCCAGGAGCAGCGTATTATTCATTGTGATGTAGGGGTGAAACTCTAACCTGTGTCCGTCTCTCTCTTCTCTCCCTTCACGCTGCCTCCCTCCTCTCCACTGGCTGTGACATTTCCTCCACTAGGCCTAAATGTCAACAACAACATCATCAGCAACAATATCAACAACAACAACAACAACTTTAGCCATGTGCATAGAGGAAATCCCTGTGGCAAAGTCCATAAAATGACTGGGAGAAAATTGAGAAAAAATATGGAGGACCTTGATGATCAACATATTCCCATAATTTTACACAATCAGTCCTCTCGAAGTTCACTTGTGGACTAAATTGAAAAATCACTAAACTTAATATAAACTTAAAACTTAATACTTTTAGCATGTCATGGATATTAAAGGTGGGTTAAGACCATTGCAGCATGGTCATTAGATATCACGCTGTAGTATAGAGCACTACTGTCTTAATACATTGCACTTGGTCTCTCTCTCTTGGAGGAATCAACTCTAAACATGGGATTGCTGGGTTGACCATTAGGCTCATTCTCTAAATTTATTTAATATGATTTTGATGTTAATATAGAATGGTGGTGCTGATGCATTTTAAAATGCTTAACTTTAAATTCCTGCATTATTAAATATTGTGTTTGCCTATTTTCATTTGTGTAGAATGTTTTGTAAGTTTTGTGTACTTTTATTTTCCTTGCCTCATTTTTATTACATTTTGTAATGCTCATAACTACTGTATAATAATTTTTGTCACCATATTATTGTTAATTCACAAGTATAATGGTATGATGTAAATTGCAGGAAAAGAGGGAGTGAATAGCAGTTGTGCAGGTACTACATCTGTTGTCAGTCCTCTTCATGCTACTGTGGGATCAGGTTTACCTCCTGCAGCAGTTCATCAGCCACAGGCCAGCCCGGGAGAAAATGTCACTATGGCAAACAGTACAAGTGTAGGGGGCACAACAGGAGTGTCCACTAGCCAGTTGTATCTTCTAGACAGCTCCTATGATCTCGACTTGGATTCTATAGATGGCTCGGTGTCGCAGCCCTCGCACTCTGAGTCGTCACAGTTAGGACTAATTCATAGTAATGCTGTATAGCCCTGTTTTAATGTAATTGTTAAAGAATATCTTTCCAAGTGTGATGCATGGGGTTGTGTATGGCATGTACTCCAATATTTGTGCCAGCAAGAATTACCTTTGAACAAAATGTGCATTTTTCTCAGTCTTGGTGATAGTGAAGGTAGTTGCTGGACATATAGACCAGTTTGTTACCAGTGTAATTGAGAAGATACTTGCTTTTTCATGTATATTAGTTCTCTTGTGATTGAAATAACTTGCATCACAGATAAAACTGCAGTACTGAAATGAAAGCTATAGAAACAAAAAGGAGAGTGATCCAGTGTAGAGAAAAACTTGGCATCAGTGAGTAATACAAGACTGATCTGCTAAGACTTGAGTTAAATATATGTTGCACAATCAAATCCTTACTTTAAGGTTTGCGTTGTGTCATGATTTAAATACACGTGTGTGTACATGTTAGTTGTGTGTGTGTGTGTGTGTGTGTGTGTGGTGCGTGTGTGTGCATGCGTGCACATATGTACATGCAGCACTATCAGAAAAAGAAAGACTTATTTTCCTCGGAATCCTCTATTTAGCTACATCAGTTTGTAGTCTTAAATTTCTGCGTATATATATTTGTGTGATGTGTATATGCATACATGAATACTTATCATATGACATGTTATTTTCTTTTAATTTCCATTAAAACGGCATGACAACATTGCATATATAGCTTGTAAATTTCTTCATTGATAAATATTTAGTCATGTTAAATTTTATATTTATGTATGTAATATATGATGAAATCAAGGTACTGTATCTTGAGTTGAAGCGACCAAAGTTTTGTGTGTGGAGCGCCTAGTGCTGTAGGATATAGAAAGCTTAGGTAATGAACCCTTTTTTAAATATTTTTAGGAGTGTGTGATAAAATGTTATGCTCTTGTGACATTAGCAAGCTGAGAAAGATAGCTGCTGCCAGCAAGCTGAGAGGCTCATCAAACTGGTTGATGTAATTCTTTTTCCCATATTGTATGTAGGGAAAGTTTTCTACAAATTTGAGAGCACGTCGTTATCATGCTTCAAGGTCACATAGGGAAGGTGTCTATATTATTGTTGTCTAGAATGTCTTCTTGTACTCTTTATCACCAGGTCAAACTTTTTATGCATGTGATTTCCAGGCTGATTAATAGTGTTCTGATTGTAAATGACTATGGTACGTCTTTTATATGTTGGGCCATGTAATGTTCATGTAGTTAATGAGGAATTATAATGTGGTAGATCTTTTAACTGCCATTGTGATTTATGTTGAAAGTTCTGGTAAAGTGGTGTTTGGTGAGCAAAATTTGACATAAATATCCTAATTGTTCTCCTGACTTAGTACTAGGTGATCCCATGAAATAAGTCAGAATACCTGTTACTGTATTGAAAAGTATTCAATGTAGTCATGGGGCTTATAAAAATCTCCTAAGCATAAAAATATAGTATTGGATTTATCATGTGAGGAATTGAGCTATTTGAATAATTTTGTAAAAGATAATATTTTTATTGAATCGGTATATCTTGGCTATAATGCACTTCATAGGAGTATTTACCTTTGAACTAATGTAAGTTTAAAATAAAACAAAAATCAGTTGATATTTTGTATGAGTTAGCCAATGCTGAACTTGGATTGTGGTCTAAGATGTCTTTGATGCAAGCTACCACATTTCTATGAAGAGAGATAATGTTTAGAACCCAAGAATCAATCAATTTTATCAAAATTTGTGAAAGGACTGTCATACCCTTGATTCATATTTCACATACAGTCCTTTCTCTTTGAGGACCAATTGTGTCCTAAACCATTGTGGAGGATGGGAAGTACATGAATCTGGTACTTCGTAAACCCAGGGTCTGATACTGCAGGACACTTATGAACCCATTTATTGTGTCGTGCCATTGTGAGTTTCAATTTGAAGTAAATATTGTATTGGCACCCTAAAATGATATCTAGAAATCTTTTACTGTTCTGCACCACATATGGTGCTCAGTAGTCTTCCAGGTTTGGTGGCCTCTTTTGTTAATTACTTAATACGAGTCCATGAAAATTGGGCAGAAAGTAATATGAAAATTAGAGCTTAATATTTCCTTCATTAGAACATTTTTAGAAGTCATTGACCAGAAGGCTAGACATCACTAGGAAAAAAGTACAAAATAATATCAAAACAAAATTAGCAAAGTATCACTAATTTTACTAGAATGTGAACGTCTTCATAGGGTGTAAAAATAAAATAATAACTTTACCTTGAAGCAACAAGCTTTGGTGATAATTTGTAGTTCTGGATATATGATCCCAACATAGTGGCATTAAGAGATCTACTGTACATAAAACATTATTGCCTTAAATATTGCAAAGCTATGCCATCATTTTAGAATTTGTGAATTGCAATAAAACAAATGGTGTAATAATGTGTCCAATTTACATTTTGTTTCACTTTCCCTCCCACTTTCTTATGTATGAATATGGCCCTACAGAAATATACCAACATCTCACAAAAAAGTTTGGCTTAATGATCTTGAAAAACTTATTTAAATATCTACATTAGTTATCACAGTACTTACATATTGGTGGTATATAATTTTATTGCTGCAGATGGATGCAAGTCTACATACTATCTTTGCAGCACTTTGAGTAATGTATAAAGAATATACTTAATACTTATGCAGGTCTGTGTATTACAGTGTACCAAAGAGTGTTTGATCATACAGGTTTGCTAGCTGCTGTTATTGGTTTAATACCAGATTGTATATTAAGTTGCTGGCCATTTTAGTTTTTTTTTTTTACACTTTTTTATGTACTTAGACTCCTGGCAATAATGTAGAAAGCATTATGTGTACTGATGGAATACTGTAAATCTGTGCACCTTGAATGTTTAGTGCAAATTTAGATCAATTCAGGAGTGACCTTCAGTCCATTGGCAATAAGACCAAGTGTTACCACCAGTTCACTTCCAGAGTTCCAGGAGAGCAGGTATTATATGAGCTGTGCTTGGTCTTGGTACCAGCTGCTAGAGTGAAGAAGATTGTACAGCTGCAGTGGCTTGGTCTTGGCACCAGCTGCTAGAGTGAAGAAGATTGTACAGCTGTAGTGGCTTGGTCTTGCTACCAGCTGCTAGTGAAGAAGATTGTACAGCTGCAGTGGCTTGGTCTTGGCACAGCTGCTAGAGTGAAGAAGATTGTACAGCTGTAGTGGCTTGGTCTTGGCACCAGCTGCTAGAGTGAAGAAGATTGTACAGCTGTAGTGGCTTGGTCTTGCTACCAGCTGCTAGTGAAGAAGATTGTACAGCTGCAGCTGCTTGGTGTTGGCACAGCTGCTGGAGTGAAGATGGTACAGCTGCAGCACCACTGGCTTAAACACAATTGGGTCATGTTACTACTTTGTAAAGTTTGCCTTGAGGTTGTGTTGTGAGTGTATCAAAAGAGTGAGGTGTGTACCTGGAAAACAAACTCAAAGAAATCTAGAATGAAGGTCTGCAGGTTGGAATATACTGTACTTTGTGCAAAGGCTGTGGCTTGCCTGGTGAGCTGCCTTCATCCTCATATCATCACTTACTTGGGACTCCACTATGTACTGGTAGACACCTATTAGATTCTTTTGATGCTGAAGAATTTCTAAAAACTGTTTTACACATCTTTTTTATAGCATTATAGTCTTAAGCTTATATGTGAATGTTGGCAGAACTTTAATTACAAGCCATTTGTGATGTCAGATGTTTTCCATGTTTAATTATAGAGTGAGTAGCATGTGAAGGTGTATCTTGATGTAAGGTTTACACTAGACCACCACTACTGTGCCAACTCCTGCGGCTTCCACACAAGTGTGGAGGACAAACAGTACAGGGGTAAATCACCTTTCCTGAGCCAGTTTTTTTTAAATAAGAGTTAACATCACATCGTTTCCTTTCTCTACGTGCATGAACACAGTTTTATTTTCTTATTTTGATATCTTAAAATACATTATTGTTATGGTATTGCTTAGCTTTTGAGCAGTTTATGTGATATGTTTTCTTCTATAATCTCAAGGTTTTGTTACAACCATATGTAAGAATGAGTATACAGTATATTGATCATAATATAAGTTACTTTATAAATAATGTAATAATGTTCAGCTTCTCACACAATTAGTGTGTATGATGTGAATTGAAAATTCAAACACCGTTTTAATATAAAAATAAAATCTGTAGACATTGAAATGGCCCTGCAGTCAATTTTAATGAGCAAGGAATTATATACTTCATTAATTTACTGCTTTTTTATAAGTGATGTGATCATTATCATGTATGTTAATAAATTTGTGTTGTGAGGAATTTTATTGATAGTTGATTCAAGTGTACATAAGTGTAAGGGTTATTGCAGCTGTGAAAACAACCAGCTTCTGTTGGGACTGTAATGCTGCTAAGGGCTCATTTGATCACATTTCTTGTACTGTACATTCCTAGTTTTTTTTTTTTTACGTGAGTTTCAGTTACTTTTTGTACTTATTGAAAGTGATATATCATTATCATGACACAATAAGCAATACAATTTTCATGTCGAGACAGTGAATTTGACAAGGTTCAGATCTGATTAATTTCATTGGTGGATGTAAACAGTGTCATATTTATTGTACAGTACATCTAAAACAATACAATTGGTTTATTGTATTTTGCTTGGCATTAAATTCCTTGAGATGTGGTTACTGCAGAAAATAGGTGCAGATAATTATATTAATTTGTATCCTTTCGTTATTCCTGCTGACCTGTTTGTGAAAAAACATTTGGCAGTCTTGTACTCACCTAGTTGTGCTTGTGGGGGGTTGAGTTTTGGCTCTTTGGTCTTGCCTCTCAACTGTCAATGAAATGGTGTACAGATTCTTGAGCCTACTGGGCTCTATTATATCTACATTTGAAACTGTATGGAGTCTACCTCCACCACATCACTGCTTAATGCATTCCATTTGTTAACTACTCTGACACTGAAAAAATTCTTTCTAATGCCTCTGTGGCTCATCTGGGTACTAAGTTTCAACCTGTCCCCCCTTGTTCGTGTTCCACCCGTGCTAAAGATTTTGTCTTTGTCCACCCTGTCAATTCCTCTTGAGAATTTTGTAGTTGGTTATCGTGTCTCCCCTTACTCTTCAGTTTTCCAGGGATGCGAGGTTCAGCTCCCTTAGCCTTTCCTCGTAGCTCATACCTCTCAGTTCCGGGACCAGTCTGGTGCAATACCTTTGAATCTTCTCCAACTTTGTCTTGTGTTTAACTAGGTATGGACTTCAGGCTGGAGCTACATATTCCAGGATTGGTCTGACATAGATGGTATACAGGCTCCTGAANATACACGATCCTGCTTTCACTGAATGTTCAAATCAGTGGGATGTTCTTGCAGCCCCAGCAATCATCATAGAGCCAATAAAACAACACAAACAGTCCGGCTGGACCACCCTCTAGTGGAAAAGTAGCTGATGCCTTGCTCAGCGCCGCAACATCAGACAAGGAGAAAGCCCGCCTCCCGCCTCAGAGCAGTGCGTGCCCTCCATGCAGGAGACTTCCTCCTGGCAGTACCCATGTCGGCAATGGGCACGCGCCTAGATCCAGAATCCCTTCGTGTATCAGTGGCCCTCCGCCTTGGTGCCCCAATTCACACTGAATACAAGTGCATTTGCAACAGGGTGGAAGCAGATCAATACGGACTGCATGGGTTGCATTGCGGAAGCACAAAGGGCTGGCATGCAAGACACAACGAGGTCAATGACATCATCAAGAGAAGCCTCGTCTCAGCTAGGTGCCCAGCGGAGAGAGAACCTCGCATCCTAGGGGTCCAAAACCCGGATTTCCCTGCACTTCGCCCTGATGGCATCACCATATACTCCTGGAAGAAGAGTAGACAGTTGGTGTGGGACTACACCTGTGTATCCACCCTGGCTGACACCTATGTACGCTTCGGTGCTGATCAAGCAGGTGGGGCGGCCAACCACAGGGAAACAGCAAAATTACTCAAGTACAGGCGACTGGAAGGTCACTACCTCTGTTCCCATAGCGTCTGAGACGCATGGCCCCTGTTGTATAACCGCAAGCCAAGCATGAACGAACCGAACAAAACCTCTGAAACACAACCATGCACTAACCGAAGCCCGACCATGCACAAGGGTTTTGTACATGTAGACAGCACACGAGAATGTGTAGAGTGAGTATATGTTTAGCATGTTGAGGGACTTGAACAGAGGGGTTATGAGTTAGGTTCTTTTAATTGCCTAATACAAATTAACGAATAAAACGGTTTTCGTGCCTTAACATCTTTATATTATGATAATCACGACATATCTGCATTAAAATCAGTGTGCAATTCCGGTTTTGGCCTCCACCGCCTTCTCACTTGTTCCCTTGTAACTTGTAACTCACTTGTAACACTTTTATGCTGTGCTTCCTGTTTTAACCTGCTATGTTAATGGGATTCTTGTATTGTGATTTGTGTACTTGTACTCACTGAATTTGTGCGCCCCTTGAGGGACTTGCAGTAGAGGGGGGGGGGGGGAGGGGGACATAAGTGGACATGGTGAACTACTAATGGTGGACAGTAGTAACACACTTAAGAATTATTCAATAATAAATACAAATTCGTCCTTCACCTCTGGTAAAGGAAAGTCTACTTGGAAGGATTCAATTTACATGAGATTAAGATTAGGATACAAATATATCTGGCAATACGGTATTGATGTCAGTGAAAAAGATAAGGAGTGTAAATTATGTAGTATGCCGCACGCCCACACCTTAGAACATTATGTATTAGAGTGTCAACTTATTGATAACTATAGAAATAAGGAAATAAGTAGTGTACCACATCAAATTGTTTGGATGTGTGATAATGGTATGATAGACAGTATACTTAGGAGCTACAAGAATTTTGCCCCAAGAGTCTAACACTTATATGCTGTGTTTACTATATTAACCTGCAATGTTAAATGGGATTCTTGTAATGTTATTTGTCTATTTGTACTCACTGAATTTGTGCGCCCCTTGAGGGACTTGAAGTAGAGGGGGGTAGAAATAGCCTAAGCTACACTATCCCTTTGAGATGTTTTCTTTCTTATCTCAATAAACATACTTGAACTTGGGGGGGGGGGGAAGAAATAACCTAAGCTACTCTATTCCTTTGAGATGTATTTTTTATTGTCTCAATAATCATACTTGAACTTGAAGTGGACTTTAATGTTTTTTCGGCAGCTTTATTTCCTTAGTTTCCGAGTGTTTTCTTTACCGTGTATGTTGTAATAAACTATTCCTATATTTACAGTTGTTTCTCCCTGTGAAGATTATTAAACAATGGTGATTATAAGGGCGCGGAAGTTCAGCCTGGCCAGGGCCGCCAGCAGCCCTTGGGCCCGCCCCGGCAGCTCCCAGTCTTTAATTTGGCACCTTTGTGGCACCTTTGTGGGACCTTGGTATAAGCCTAACATGTATATATACACTGGCTGCCTGTCCCCCTACAAATGATTTATTATTACCTATTATTTTATCATTTAATTTAAATATTAAATAAAAATTTATTTAATTATTATAGTAAGTACTTAATAATTTAATAATAAGTAGTAAGTACATAAAAATGATTAAAAAGTACAGTTTAGTCATAGGAGATTCCTAGATTGGAATTCACTACCAAATTTCAATATATCCAAGTATTTTTAGTGTGAAATGCTGTTATTATATGCATAAATTGTTGTTTTAATAATATTACGCTTAACCACTTGGGCTGGACGGTAGAGCGACGGTCTCGTTTCCTACAGGTCCGCGTTCAATCCCCGACCGCCCAAGAGGTTGGGCACCATTCCTTTCCCCCGTTCCATCCCAAATCCGTATCCTGATCCCTTCCGAGTGCTATATAGTCGTAATGGCTTGGCGCTTTCACTTGATAGTTCCCCCACCCCCCTGAATAATATTACGAGAGCAGTATTTACGGGCTATTCATGCCCGTGCCACCTCTTGGGTGGCTTAATCTTCATCAATCGAGAGCAGTACGTCCTAACCAGACATTATATGATGATATCCTGAACAGTTGATAAATAAAAGTAATTGCGGAACTCCAGTTATCTAATACTTATCATAAATGGTATAAAACCTTATCATAAGCCAAGGGATTTGTAGATCAGTGTTTAAAGGGAATTCGGAAGTAATAATAACACAGCTGATGCCATCTGTCGGCAGAAGAGAACACTATCAACTGGCTGGTCAACAGTGGCCATAAGATACAGCTTACGCCATCTGTTGACATCAAATTACACTTATAACAAATTACCCTACAAAATACAACTAACGCCATCTCGTTTTTTTCCAACGCACTATAAATAGCCAAACAGCAACCCATAAGGTGGGTTGTTGTGCTCGGGTAGGAGGTTCCAAGCTCCGCCCACAGATGGTATGGGGTGCATAATAAATGGCATATCATTGGTAGATATTCTTTGTTGACATTCACACAACAGCCAATCACAGGAAGGGATCAGCTAAAGGCTCCATCCACTTAATAAATCATCTTTATTCAGCACACCATCCTTGCTTATGACATTCTGCTTCAACTTTAATCTACCTAAAAAGTGAAATGTTAAGTATTTAAAAGTATTAATATAGTGATAAT
The DNA here is from genome assembly GCA_020271785.1 of Procambarus virginalis. Classification (NCBI taxonomy): domain Eukaryota; kingdom Metazoa; phylum Arthropoda; class Malacostraca; order Decapoda; family Cambaridae; genus Procambarus; species Procambarus virginalis. The sequence goes on along the minus strand of WNGS01163002.1, from coordinate 6,643,265 downwards.
TAAATACTGCAGGATGTAACGGTGTTACAGAAACATGGGCTGGCTACCTAACTTGTGACGTCATCAGTGGGTGTTGCCTCACACAAATAATATCGGCGATACAATGCCTCCGCCCTCTTATTGGTCTACATTATTCAGTTAGATGGAAATTTCTGTCTTGTATAAAACAGAAATTGTTGTTCTTTTGTACAACAACAAGGTTATTGAGCAAAAGGACGTATTTCTTATTTTGCATTTTATTCATATAAGCGTTGGCATTCCCCGCAACAGCCAATCACAGGAAGGTATTTGTTGGAAACTCTGCCTTCAACAAAGTTGATTCCTAATGAACTCTAACAATAAATTCGTTTAATAAACGAGTATTTAGGGTCAAGCTACAGATGAACATTATAGGATAACGGTGTTTTAGCTTGCAGCTTCGTTAGACAGAATCCCTGGTCTTAATTTTAAAAATAAAGAACTAGAAAGCGTATTTTATTGCTAACTTTTCGAGAAATAAATCCCAGTCTCATATTTGCGAACATTTATGCATTGATTTTTTGGCTTAAGTTCTTATCATAATCCCTTTTGCAATCTCAACACCATCTGGCTCGTATCTTGTAACTATCTTCGTTACTTAGCCTCAAAACCTTACATTTGTCTTACATATCCTCAACAGTAGATAAAAAAAGTAATTGCAGAATTCTAGTTACCTAATACCAGCATGGTATAAAACCTTATTATAAGCTACCAGACGTATAGATCAGTGTTTAAAGTAATAATAATACATTATTATTAATGTAATAATATTATTAAAATAATAATAATACAGCTGATGCCATCTGTCGGCAGAAAGAACACTATCAACTGGCTGGTCAACAGTGGCCATAAGATACAGCTTACGCCATCTGTTGACATCAAATTACACTTATAACAAATTACCCCACAAAATACAACTAACGCCATCTGTTGCTTTTCCAACGCACTATAAATAGCCAAACAGCAACCCATAAGGCGGGTTGTTGTGCTCGGGTAGGAGGTTCCAAGCTCCGCCCACAGATGGTATGGGGTGCATAATAAATGGCATATCATTGGTAGAAACTCTTTGTTGACATTCACACAACAGCCAATCACAGGAAGGGATCAGCTATAGGTGCCATCCACTTAGTAAATCATCTTAGTTCAGCCCACCAGTCCTGCTTATGGAATTCTGCTTTAACTTTAATTTACCCAAAAAGTGAAGTGTTAATTATTTAAAGTGTTAATAAAGTGATAATTAAATATTGCAGGATATAACAGATGTTATATAAAAATGGGCTGGCTACCTAACTTGTGACGTTATTATTGGGGGTTGCCTTGACACAAATAATGATACACTGCTCTGCCCTCTTATTCGAGTAAATTATTCAGTTAGATGGAGATTTCTGTCAGGTGCAAAACAGAAATTGTTGTTCTTTTTCACAACAACCTTGTTGTTGTGCACAAGGACCTATTTCTTAGTTTAAATTTTATTCATAAAAGAGTGTTGGTATTCCCCGCAACAGCCAATCACAGGAAGGTATTTCTGGAAGCTCGGCCTCCTTATGGACTCAGCACATCGCTCTAGCTCATGGCTCTCTGTTTCATCTCTTGTATATACAAACTATGACTTTTTTCGATTACTGTTATAATTAATAATATGAGATAAAAGTTTTTACACAAAATGGCTAAATTCTGCCATTAAATGGACTTTGTCTGGTATACATACAAACATACACCAATTTATTACCATTCATCCATTATTAATTTCAAATGTAATGTATACTGTCTAGTTTTTTTCCTCTCGCCATTACTTGGTGCAATATTTGAAAGTTGTCTATTTATTTATCGATCTATCTATTATCTTGTATTTATATTTACAAGTTTCTGTGCTTGGAAGAAAACTCTGCATTGAATTGGGACTAATTTATTAAATAATATTATTTAGTATTAATTAATATTTACAATTATTATTAATTACAAATATTTATAGCTTAGTTACTTTCATGTAACTCGCAATTGTACATTCTTAACATTAATAGCCCAAATTAGCACATCTTGCTTTTAAATTAGCCCAAAAAGTAGCAAGTAGCGAAATTAAAAATTTGGGAGCGCGGGGCTCTCAAAAGTAGCCCATTCGCTATTTGTAGCCCAATCTGGCAACACTTAGTCAATGAGCCGTTAGCGACCAACCGACCCAGAGACCCTCTGCCTAAAATTATTTGAACACCATATTGAAATTCCTAGCGTATAGCGCCAGGAGAGTGTAAATTAATATTTATATGCACTATGTCGCCCTCAAATAGGAGAGCTGAGGGCGACATATGATTGTATAATTAGAAAAATGCCTACAGAAAACACTCTACATGTATATTGTGATGGGTCAGTAGCTAGGGATGGGAAGGCAGGATGTGGAGTCTTGATCAGGGAGTACACTGACATCGGCACTGTAGATACTGTTATTGGACGCCGCTTAACTGACAATGTCTCTTCAACGCAGGCTGAACTCCAAGGAGTATTAGCAGGATTACAGGAAGTAGTTAAATGTGGTAAAAATGCTTGCTTCTTTATTGACAGCAGAGGAGCGTTAGAGTCTTTAAATAGCAGACGCCCAGTATATCAGAATATTGTGATAGAGTGTAGAGAGAATGTTAAGAAATTAGAAAAAACTGGGTATAAAGTAAGATTCATGTGGATCCCTTCACATGTGGGAATCCTGTTGAATGAGGTAGTTGATGACATAGCGAAAAGAGCCACTGAAAAACCTCTTGTTGATGTTATATGTCAGTTAACCTTGAAACAAATAAAAACAAGAATCAAGATGATCCAAGAGGGTGAAGAAATGATAAAGAGAATGGCAATGGTGGACAGTAGTAACACACTTAAGCATTATTCAATAATAAATACAAATTCGTCCTTCACCTATGGTAAAGGAAAGTCTACTTGGAAGGATTCAATTTACATGAGATTAAGATTAGGATACAAATATATCTGGCAATACGGTGTTGATGTCAGTGAAAAAGATAAGGAGTGTAAATTATGTAGTATGCCGCACGCCCACACCTTAGAACATTATGTATTAGAGTGTCAACTTATTGAAAACTATAGAAATAAGGAATTAAATAGTGTACCACATCAAATTGTTTGGATGTGTGATAATGGTATGATAGACAGTATACTTAGGAGCTACAAGAAGTTTGCCCCAAGAGTGTGACAATTATATACTGTACTTGCTATATTAACCTGCAATGTTAAATGGGATTCTTGTAATATGCTGTACTTACTATATTAACCTGCAATGTTAAATGGGATTCTTGTAATGTTATTTGTGTATTTGACTCACTGAATTTGTGCGCCCCTTGAGGACTTGAAGTAGAGGGGGGTAGAAATAGCCTAAGCTACTCTATCCCTTTGAGATGTATTTCTTGCTTATCTCAATAAACATACTTGAACTTGAACTTGAATGGGACGGGGGGTGGGGGGGAAGGAATGGTGCCCAATCACTTGGACGGTCGGGGATTGAACGCCGACCTGCATGAAGCGAGACTGTTACTCTACCGTCCAGCCCAAGTGGTTGGACTCAGTGAATGTGAACACTTGAGAGACATTAAAAATATGTGTAGAATAATAAACCCCACATTGAGTGAGTTAGGAAAACACTATTTGTCAAGTACTGATACTCTTCTTAAAAGATTCCCCCCATTTTGCACCCGCAAGATAACGTAAGATGTTAAGGGTTTGACAGATATTAATCATTTTGATTGAGAAGCTGTTCACTTGAGATAGTTAAGCAAGTCCCAGCTGTGTCTGGGTACAAGTGACAGGATGAACAACCCAGCGGGTTTTCTTCCTATTTGGGAGTGATTCCTTGATTGACAAAGTTGATTCTTAATGAAATCTAACAATAAACTCGTTAAATAAACGAGTATTTAGGGTCAAGCTACAGATGAGTTGGTGTAGGATAATGAAGTCTTAGCTTGCAACTTCGTTAGACATCATGCCCATTCCCAATAATAAACAAATTGAAAAAGAAAGAACTAGAAAACGTAAAGTATTACTAACGTTTCGAATAATAAATCCCAGCGTCTTATTTGCCTTATTTTGAACATTTATGCATTGATTTTTTGGTTTAAATTATTATCATAATCCCTTTCCCAATCTCAAGTTCAAGTTCAAGTATGTTATTGAGACAAGAAAAAAATACATCTCAAAGGGATAGAGTAGCTTAGGCTATTTCTACCCCCCATCTACTTCAAGTCCCTCAAGGGGCGCACAAATTCAGTGAGTACAAATACACAAATCACAATACAAAAATCCCATTTAACATTGCAGGTTAATATAGTAAGCACAGCATATAAGTGTTAGACTCTTGGGGCAAATGTCTTGTAGCTCCTAGGTACACTGTCTATCATGTCATTATCGCTCATCCAAAGCCATTCGCAATCTCAACACCTTCTAGTTCGTATCTTGTAACTCTATCATCATTACCTAGCCTCAAACCCTTATATATATCTTACATATCCTCAACAGTAGATAAAAAATATAATAGCAGAACTCCAGTTATCTAATTCATCATGGTATAAAACCTTATCATAACGTAACGGACGTACACGGGAGACATCTCCCGTCACGCAGGGTGCAGTCGCACCTCCACAGATCTCCAATATCTATTGATACCGGTAATGGCTCAAAAGGGCCACCACTTACGGGCTATTCATGCCCGTGCCACCTTTTGGGTGGCTTAATCTTCATCTCTCAATCAATCTAACGGACGTATACAGTTGTGACCGGACCACGGTCGTATGCGGTCGCAGTGTTGGCGCTCTTGGCGTCCGCTGCTTGGTGGGAGGTGGAGTATTGCCCCACACTCTACGTTTTTGCACGTGGCTGCTACAGCTAGATATTGTGAATTTGTTCTCGATTGTTGACAGTGCCTTTGAGTGTAGAGGAAATGGCTGAAGCGGTATGCCTAAGTGATAGTGAGGAGGGCAGACAAGATAATAACAGGCCGTTTGAAGTAGTAATGAGCAGAAATAAACGGCGAAATATTCACAGACAGCGAGACAGTGAAAGTGAAGATGAAATAACAAAGAGACCAAAAAATGAAACCCTACTCAGCAGCCCGCAAGAAAAGCAATTTAATAGAAGGAAGAGGCTGTTGTTCCCTACAACATGCCAACTGAACTTCCACCAAAAGCTGGAGTGGACGGTACGTCTGGCTAAGGAGTGTTTGGAATCTGAACCACTCTTCATGGAGGGTCTTCACCGGCCCTACATAACAGTTGGGACAGAAAATGCCGTGGAACGCCTCACGACGGTTGGTTTGAGAATGTTGTGATGGTTACTCCGGAAGAAGGTATGTTGCACACAAAGATCATAGTTTTTAAGTTGTCTGTCTGTCCGAGGTTGGAGGCTAGACACTTGGAACAGCTTCACCCAGTGTTAACCAGTAATTGCTGTTCGGTAAGTGCCTAACATGGATGGAGTCATTGGTACCAAATCAAAGAAAGCCACGTACGTGACACTCAGAACATAACTCCTCACATTGTATATTGCAATACCATAGTGATTGGACTGAGAATTATTAACTTTTTTTGGGGGGGAAGGGGGAAAGAAGGTGTAGTCCTTCTTTCCTTCTCTCGTGTACAGAGGAGAATACTCTCCTCTCTATAAAGACCCATCTCTCTCCAAAGTTGTTCAGCCAAGACGGGTGACAGAATGGCACTCAACAGACTTGAGTGGAAAATGCCTAAACTGAACTAGGACACATATGCCTATAGAAAAAGGGTTGACACAGTGGAATGTATTACCACACACCAGGAATACTGATATTCCTGGATCTCGAGAAAGCTTTTGAACTGGATAGCGCCGAAGTTATTCTCTGCAACCTCATCGACAAAGAGAACAAAGGCAACCTGCTCTCATGGACCAAAAACTGTCTCATAAACAGAGAAGCAAGAGTCACAGTCTGAATACAAAGGACATGAAAACGGTATACCACAAGGAGGCATATTCAGCCCCCTACTTTTCAACTGTTTAATGGGTAGAGTAATGAGGTTGAAACTCTCACAACACTGCACTATCCCTCTCTCCCCCCCCTTATATATCATCCTGGAAAGTTGGGCGAAACTAGCCTCTCTCATCCTACTTTCGACAGACAGACATCGATTTTATGGATAAGGATTGGTGGCAAAAACATGTTTTCTGTCTTACATTGTGACTTGTTGAGCGTGGAGCTGATCATGCTCTTTCTGCCTTTTTGAAGATGGGAGTGACATTTATACCTATTTCCAATCACGGAGGAATTTCCTTTGGTCCAAAGATTTTCTGGTTAGGAGTTTCAATGATAGAATTAGTTCTTCGGCCAGTTCCTTTACAACTATTTTAGTGTTTTAAGTCTCATTGAGATCAGCCCTGTTATCTCTGGTGTGCAGGCTCTCAACCGTTTTTGGTAGGAGAGTTGACTTAGTACTAGGATGAGTTTTGTTGCTCTTTGTTGAACTTTATCCAAAGCATATATGTTCTTTTGAACGGAAGTCTCTGTGCTTGGATGCAGTAGGCCAGACAGAGGCGAACCAGAAACCAGTACAGTTCAATAACCACATTTAATTATTCGAAGTCAAAGATTCGTTTGCTTATTCTTATGATTTGGTTGATTTTTTTTTACTTCAGAACCCACTTGTGCAACTTTCAATGACTGGTGAATCCGGTGTCCTTTTCCTGATAAATCTGCTGCATGCTAATGTGGTTTATATGACAGTTGTGATGTACATTGTTATGCTCTACAAGTAAGGTCTTGAATTCTTCAATACTGAAAACCATATGCCAGTTTTTTTACGTTTTGTTCAACTTGACCACGTAGATCTCTCTGTAAGACCTCAGTAGTGTTTTCGTTTTCTACTTTACATAGATCTTACTGTTATCTGCACATTTAATGATGTGGTTTGTAATATTTCCACCAATGTCATTGATGCATATAATATGAGAGGATGGCCCCAGGATGTAACCTAGCGGTACCCCACTCACCACATTTTTTCCAGTCAGATTCATTTCTATTTAGAGCGACCTTTTACTTTCTTTGTTTATCCTTTCCAGTATTGAATAATTTATTCCACGTACTTGTAACTTCCTTGTCAGGTTAGATATAGCACAAACAAGGCGCTACGGCTTCAAGTACAACGAGCTACAATGTAAGACAGAAAACTGATGTTTTTTTCACCCCACAGGGATATAAACTCATGGAATCGCTAGCTACCCGCCGAACCCGATATTGCCAAAACTCTGCTGAACATTAAAATCCATCTTGAAAAAAAATCATCAGGACAAATGGGGGACCTTTAACAAGCCTCTGGCTTCCTGTGCTTGTTCAGGCTACTAGTGTTAGTGACCTTCAGGTAAATAAACCCATGGAACCGACTATCCGCTGATGCCGTAAATTTATTTGTATCTATTTATTTATATACAAGAAGGTACTTCGGAAGAATTTTAAAATAGTTTCCCCTATCAGAATAAATAGGGGTACCTTCGACAAACCGCCGGCTTTCTGTCCTCGTCGAGGCCACTACAGAGTTTAATTAGTTTGGTTAATTTATTATGCACCCCATACAGAGAGATAGTGGCTCTCAGGTAAATTCAGGCATCAACTCACATCTCGTGATTATTTTTATCTGATTCCATGTATAATGACTCACCTTGTGAGGCGGGTATATTAGATAAAGGTATAACTTGGTGTTCCTGTGTAGCGTGTTATTCCTCACGTTTAACTACTCATGTATGTACCTAAGCTTCTTAATAAGAAATCTTTCCCACGCAGTCTACCACAAGGTCTCGTTAACCTCCCTGTCACACAATTTCCATGGCTCTCTTGTCTACAAGCATCTCAGATATGTAAACAACAACAACTAAAATATTAGAAAGTTGAGCCACAAGTGATTAGCAACATTACAACAACAAAAAATATATAATTTTTTATGGTGTTTATCTCATCGTCAATCGTCGGTATTTCCAGGTGTGGGAGTGGCGGAACTCTGCGGCCAACAGGTGGCTCTGCCAGCTCCTCTCCCGAATTAGGAGGCCATTTACCCTCTCCCACCTCGTATATTGGCGTAATCACCCTTGAGGAAACTTGTGGTTGTCTCAGGAGATGCTACATGTAGAGGTTGTGGTGACTATGAGTGTTGTGGCGAGTGTTGAGGGAGGTGAGGGGGTGGAGGCGGTGCGCGACCCGGACTTATGGTGGTGGTGTTGAACACACCCTGCAGGAGGAAGGTGGAGGAGGTCGTCAGATGTGTCGCGCCTCGCCAGGCTCCCCAGCTGCTGTGTCTGTGTCGTGGAGGGCAGCCTCGCCTCCTGCGGTGACCGGGGCCACTGGACACCCGCCTGCACGGGTATGACGAGCGCAGGGCGGTGCTCCTCTAGCTCCGCTCCCAGTCTTGTGCTTGTCGAGGTGTTCTTGCGTAGGACCTTACCTTATGAAGGGGTTTCATAGGACCTGTTAAGGTGAACGTGTTACGAAGGACCTACCCGTGTGAAGGTGTTTCCAAGGACCTGCTCGAGTGAAGGTCTTGAGGACCGTCCAAGTGAAAGTGTTAAATCTTGTCCAGTCAAAAGATTTTAGGGCCTGTCCAGGTTGGGGGTGTCCAGGACCTGTCTAGGTGAATGCTTCAAAGCCCTGTCCAGGTGGAGGTGACAAAGCTTCCCCTATATTGTTGCCTTCATGCTGGAGGAAGGAATATACCAGCGTGTGGCCCTCGAGTCACCGTCTCAGTCTCCCACACAGTCCAGTGACCACCTCCTGGACAACAAGTGCGTTCAGTCGAGTGCCAGTTCGTCCTCTGACAACCTAGATGCAACCTCTCCGAAGGACGTGCACCCCAAGACCAAGGTGAGCCTCAGAGGTCGTGCGTTCACCTCGACTGAATAGTTTGTGCATAAAAAATTTAGTGTTGACAAAGTTTCTCAAGGAAGTTGTGACATTAAATAATCAGTGAGTTGGTGTCGAAATAACAAATCTAGGCATTTAAAGTGTAAGGATATTTAGTGAGGAAATATTCTCCAGTTCACAACAGATTGGATATACTGTATAGCAGCACAGCTTCATAAATCCACGTCTCCCTCTTCGGCAGCCAGTTTTATCCAGTCCAGCAGCTGCTTGCATTGACGCCGCAGTTCTCACACAGTGCGTCATTTGTGATACAACTACCCTGTTAGGCGTGGATCTAGTCTCAAATAATGTGCTTGTAATTGTGTTACATGCGTATGTGTTCATGTTGTGGGAGTAGAAGCAACATTCGTGCAATGACTGCTGAAATATTAAAGGTACGGAAATTTTGTAATTATTTGCACCTACAAGCTGTCATGCAGTTAGGTTAGGTTGCTTTTTAAGAACACTTATTGTGTCTAAATTAGCTAATTTAAATGCCTATACCAAGCGTGGCATTGCAGATATGCTAATTAGTCTTTGTTTAGGCAATTTTCACACTAAGCACTTAGTATTTAGTGGTTAAAATACCATTCTAAGGAAGAAGTTCACTAATACATTTCCATATAAGTCCCAAGAAATTAAAATATTTTTGTAAATTTTTATTTCTCTTAATTTATTATAAACCTAGGCATGTGCACCTTTTTATATTTTGAATCATGCAGTGATCCTGTGCAGCACGCTGCAGCTTGCTGTAACCAGTACATCAGGAACACAATGCTTTAGCAGCAGGTACTACTAAAAAATGATCAGTAATTCTTACCTTTTGGTTTTTCTCTGAAGTGTGTTTGCATATGTTCTGTCACTAGTGTACATGTCACTCGGTAGAACACTAATTTTGTATATTTTTATAAAGAATGACTGAATTGAGGATTCCAAATATATTTGAGAACAAGGTGCCACATTTCCTACCCACTTGTCAACTAGCTTGTATTAACTTGTATCCAAAGCTAACCTTTAACTTAACAAGTATTGTATACGCTTATCCAACTCATTGGGAAAGTGCAGGAAAGCATAGACAGAATAAGAGGCTTGTTTGGGGCTATTGGGGATGACCAATGTGTGGTTAGATTAGATAAGGAATGGGCATTACAAACTAAACTAGCATAAATCAAATTCTTAAAGTGGTTAATAAATGCAAGAGGACACTTGAAAAATGATATAACTTTTAGTATAATTTATTTAATAACTGGATAGAGCTAATGCAGTACTGTATGACCCCACTTTCCATTAACAAATATGGTAAATTCATGCAGTATCACATCATCTCTTCTAGTCAACTTATTTTCCTAAGTTGAGTGTTGACATGGACAGTAACCTCACACACTGATACCATCTCTTTCAAAACAAAATCTAGGGAAGGGCACTATCAGGAGAAAGTGCCAAACCATTATAACTACTGTATATAGCACTTGGAAGGGAACAGGATAAGGATTTGGGATGGGACATGGCAAAGAAATGGTGCCCAAGTGCTTGGACAATTGGGGATTGAACGCTGACAGGCATAAAGAGAGACTGTCGCTCTACCATCCAACCCATGTGGTTAAAGCAGATCCAAATAAGTTTCTACCATTATTAATTTATTACATTCCAAAATACTAATGTTATCATTCAAGTACAGTACTGTACAGTACTATGATAATGAGTCCAATAGTCTGCAAAACTGCAAAACAGTATAAAGGTTAGATAATTATTATTTATGGTTGAATTTAACGAATTGGTAATGCTGTGCTGCTGCTGTTCCCCCCTTCCACACTACTAGTAGGGATGGAGTCAGGAGAATGATGTGTTTGTTGTTCAAATTTCTAGCAATATTAATTATACACAGTAATAATAACAAATATTAGTAAGGGGACATTCCAGCATCAGAATGCTTTCTTCAACATATTAGTTTGATCTGAACCTTTTACATGGTTTTATAAAAAGGGTAGTCACACAAGTTGAATTAATTGTTTTCATCTTATATCAGGCAGTGGCATATTATTTTATTCTGAAAGAGGGTGGAGGTTTCTGCATATGGAATGCAGCATATTTGAGGAGACAGATTTTCAAGCTTCAAATGATACATGAAAATCTGAAACCAAAAAGAAATGCAGAATGCCCCTTACAGTTGAATTAAATAATGTGTTAAATAAGTAAAGCAGTTTTAATTTGGAAGGGATTTTATAGAGGAAGCATTGCTTACCTTGCATCTTGGGAATACACGCCACTGCTGTATTTGATTCTGTCGCCAACTGCTGGAAGCATTTACTGGCTTCAGGGAATTGTTTTGACGGCAACAGGACTTGGTAAATGTTATAATTGCGAAACACTTTTTTCTAGGTACTTAAAATGTTGCTTATCACAACCGAAGAGTTAATTAAATTGGTAAGGAAAAAAGCGAGGGATGAGGTTATTTTAACATTCTGCAGCTATAATTAAAATACAGTACAGGATATATTGTCTAGTGCTTAGTGTCCTCATAATACTTGTGAAAAATAAATTTCAGATTGTGCCTCATAAGCCTTTAAGTCAATATTTAAGTCGACTCATTCCATGTGTGAATCTGAAATTATTTGTACAAAAAATATGAACTTTTCTATTTCTAAAATTTTTAAAAAGTACTGTATTATCAAAATTAAAAAAGTATGAAAAAATTACATATTCAGTATTTTCTTATACTGTATACTGAAATTGAATTGAAATTGAAATACTGTAAGTTTATTGAGGTAAAATACACACAAAGGGATGAGGTAGCTCAAGCTATTCTCACCCCATTCAGTACATCGTGTTAATATGTACATAGACACACATCACAAACAATAAACATATTACCGAACTTATATACTAGTACTGAACTAAACAGAACATTTTATTTATTTATATACACACAAGAGTTCTTGCATTCTTGTATAGTCACTAGCACGCACATAATTTTGGGCAGGTCCTTAATCCTAATTTTCCCGGAATACGACTCGCCAAATCGTTTAAAACCAGGTACCCATTTACTGCTGGGTAAACAGAGGCTACAGTTAAGGATTGGCACCCCAATCAATCCTCCCCGGTCAGGATATGAACCCAGGCCAAAGCGCTCGCGAAGAGCCAGGCGAGTGCCACGGGACTATTAATTATCAGTAACATATTAAAATTTTTATAAAATGTAGTTACCTCCTATTTTACATTCATTTACAGTATTTTAGGATTAAGTGTATAATCCTTGTAGAATTAAATATGGGTGAGTAAAAAAAAAGTGGTTTTAAATTTAATATTTTGCATAAATATTTTTGACATTATAATGTCACATTCTCTGAAATACTTTCATTAATTACCTTTTATGTATAATAACAAGGTTTATCTTCTTATTAGATAATAAAAGCCAGAGATATGTCAAATCTTGGTAACTATAGGAATTTATTAGAACTCAATTCTCATGAGTTTTTACTTTATAAAACTGAAGTTGAAGTATTCTGCATTGACCTCAGGTGAACCTTTACACATCATTTGATGTAAGCTGCCTTCTTAGGGTTCAGATTGCAGGAGATAAAGATGTGACATTAAAGAATTTGTTACCAAAAAGTTTGTCAAATATGTACCCAGTAAAGCAATATGTAAACAATTACGTGTTACTCATCATATAACCTAGATGAAAGTTGTAATGCATAAAAATGCTACTGTTATGCAGGAGTGTTGCATGTTAAGGGAAGCAGAGTAACTTTAATACAGGGGGTGAGGTGGGTGGTAAAGTTTCAGGACGCGTGTTTAGGAGTATACACCACCATTCTTCCTCATGTTTACAATTACAGAAAGGTAATTTTTTCATTAAATTTATATTGTTGTCTTGGCAGCAGTAGTTGTCTACCTTGTGTGTGGCTGCCCAATTGCTAGAATAAATGTGTAATTACATAGTTGCTGCTACAGGAAAAGAACTGTGTTCACTGTGTCTCATTCATTGCCTTTGTAAATTTCATCATAAATCATGTTCAAATTTCTACGTTTTAGTGCACAGTCTTGTGGAATCCATTCTGCTCATCTACCATTATTTCCTTTTTTCTTGGAGGTACCCCTCAGTAGCTCCCTGAGCTTAGCTCTTGTATCACCAATCTATAGCTTAAACACTTAGGTCTATTTAAAACCCCAAAAATCAGAATTAATTTTTTTCTGATTTTCACACAATCTACAGGATGGTCAAAATATCTGGTTCAACCATCAGTCAATGATACTCTAATGAATGATGCATATAAAATAAAAATATGGCAGCCTTTGCATTGAAATAGTCTAACAAAAGGATTGATATATAATGTAAAATGTTTATCTGCTGACTTCATTTTCATGACAACATGTCTCCATTTGCGATGACTTTTTAATAAAGATTCATTAGCCTTGACCTAGGCTAAGTTCCCCAGATGTGAAGTCATATTGCATATGATTGATGTTGATATTAGCAGCATCTCCTTTATGGTGCATCCCATAATCATCCTGTGCGTCATACTGGTAGCGTAAAGGAATTGGAGGGCACATTGATCATGTTAGCCTGCTTCATTATGAGTTACCGTATGTCAGTGTCAATATGCAAAGAATTATTTCTCTTGTACAATATTTTTATTTGAGGTTCAGGGGGTGCCAGATGTTTAGACCACCCTGTATGATCCTCATGGAGTCTAAGTTTTTGTACTGCATTTTCCTCCCCCCCCCCCCATTTCCATTATGTGGCATTTCATAACACTGAAAACCATCACTCATTCTTTGCTCCATTTGGTTAATTTGTTTAAATTGAGTCTTAGTCATTTTGATTACTTGTTTTGCAAATATTGTTTTCCCATTCTTTAGTGTACAGTATATTCATATAAGATACTGTACTGTATAGTGATTATTTGAACCCTTTTGGTAAATTATTTATATAACTTAAATCACAAACATTATAGGGCCTAGTTCAAGTCCTTGTGGGACACACTTGTGACTGTCTTCCATACTGATAGTCACTTGTTGCTTCTCTCTTTCTTTCTGGCAAGAAATCTCTAACTCATTTCAGTAATATTTTGTCCCAAAAATGTCTTTTGTATTTAGTTGTATGAGGAATATCATTAAACTTTTTGGTAAAATAATATCAATGGCAGTACCAAAATTAGTGTTTTCCGTCGACAGGTGAAAATGGCAAGTGTGAAACGAAAATGGCAAATTTTTCCTGGTCGCAACAAGTTTTGTTGCGACGGTCGCATAATGATGGCACAACAGACTGGCATCTTTTACTTCACAGTTGGACTCATTGTTGTCACAAATGTACTATTCTTTATCTTTGAGTAAGTGTTAGTTTAACATGCAGGTGAAAAATATCCTGAGTAATTTTTTATTTTGCAATACAGTACAGTACTTTAGTTGCTTTTTGTGCAGTACTGTGCATTATGTATATACAGTACAAATATTTTATGACTTGAATGTTATTACAGTACTATAAAAGCAACCAGAATTGCATGTGATAATACTATAGATGTACCTCATATTTTACAACTAATATCATGCACCATAAGAAAATAAATAATCTAAGATATTTATCTTGCCTTATTAAAGGCAGTGTTTGCTGTTTGGTCTTTTATTAAACCTTGTCTAATGAAAGCATTTTTCCCCCAGCTGTCCCTTCTTAGCGGAAAACTTGACACCGGCCATACCAGCATTTGGGGCACTTTTGTTTATTTTCGTTATGTCTTCACTCTTCCATACTTCCTTCACTGATCCTGGCATTATTCCAAGAGCCACAGCTGATGAAGCTATCTACACTGAGAAACAAATAGGTAAGATTTTATATCTAGGATTACAGTTTGTCAGTGAATGTGTTCCTAGCCTAGAAAGAATATGCATTTTGTCTTATGATATAATGATAATAGATAAAAGTACCAATACAGCCTGAGCAAATGGCATTCTGTGTGCATTGGTTTCCACTTCTAGGTTTTTACCATCTTCAGATTTTGGTTTACTGTACAGTGAGAAACCCAATGAGCTTACTTAACCCTCGACAAGTGGCTCTCGTCAAAATTGTTGCCATGCTTCCCTCTCCCCCCCAATAAACCATGCCCTTATAGAATAATACATTTGCATGCAGAAAAATAAATAAAAGACAAAAGAGTAAGTCCTGGGATAGATTCACTGGTGGCAAAGATCAAGTCATCATTTGACAATAACTACTAACTTCTAGTACATGATAACCTTATCACGTAGTTAGCAATTAGAAAACGATAGTAGAATTTTGTCATGGGTCTTGGTTAACTCCAATATGTCCATATAGGTTTATTATAAACATATTTACATCATTGCCAGGCAGTGATAAAAAAATTGACAAATGACTGTAACCACAGTACTCTGGAAATTAATAAATGACAATGTTGAGTACTGTATTCAAACCAAATTCTGTAGTTCATTTTCATTTGGGGGAGGGGGAAGGGGTCGATTTCACACAAACCTGGAATGGGTCTGGAATGATGTAATCCAAAATTGGAGATGCCATTCTATTCTTATATTTTTATGATGCACTACTGTATATTCATGCAACTACATATGCAACAAATATTTTAGTGTCTAATGAATTAAAATAGAAAATTGTTTTAAGTCTCCCGACAGTTCTTGACTATTCTATTACAAATATTGTAATGCTGTAATATTATCATAGTGTTCATTATTCTTTGGCCATCCAGCCTATAAAATAACTCGACAATAGTAATGGAATGCTTTGGCCTAGCCATTCATACCATTGGATAGATGATTTACTTTGACAACTGGGCACCATCTTTGAGAGAGGCTAAAACTTAACTGTTCCAAGTGATGCATGTGAAAGTACTTGCTCTGTAGTTGTGTCGTGGGTGACAATAATTTGAGTGGAATAAACTGGCTTAACAGAACGGAATAATGAAGCAGAAGATTTTAACTAACAGGAAGACACTAATAATTGACAGCTAAATAGGGAGTGAACTAGGAAACAGTGGTCAAAATAGGGAGGTTATCTTGAGGTTATCTTGAGATGATTTCGGGGCTTTAGTGTCCCCGAGGCCCGGTCCTCGACCAGGCCTCCACCCCCAGGAAGCAGCCCGTGACAGCTGACTAACACCCAGGTACCTATTTACTGCTAGGTAACAGGGGCATAGGGTGAAAGAAACTCTGCCCATTGTTTCTCGCCGGCGCCCGGGATCGAACCCGGGCACCACAGGATCACAAGTCCAGTGTGCTGTCCGCTCGGCCGACCGGCTCCCTTGAAAGTGAACTA
>WNGS01163002.1:6584288-6607618 GCA_020271785.1 Procambarus virginalis | reverse complement strand
CTCACATAAGACAAGATGCGCGATAACGCATGAGAAGATGAATACACAGAGAAAGGCTAAAGATATGATGAAAAGGTAAAAATATCGGTAGTTTCTCCTGCCAACACAATTCCCAACCCATGGGCAATGGTGATCAAATCTTTCTGTAAAAAAAAAAAAAGAATTGCATAATACATTAAATTTCACATACAGTACAACTACTCATTAGACAAATTATCATCCTTGTAACCCATTTATAAAAACAACCAATATCTGAATGAATTAAAGTTCTAAGCCAAAGCCCATCAGTCTAAAAAAAATAATGAAAATGTCATTTCTATCTAAATTAACTAGCATAACCTAACACATTCCTTACTTTATACACAAAATATACACTAATTGCAATGTTCACAGCAGAATGGTGTGCAAAGAATTTCTTCCACACAGAAAGTTTGGCTATTGACACTAACATTACAACCTGTTGGGTGTATTCCTGCCCATAAATGTTCCAGGCATCTTAAGAGTTCTGCTCCCGCCAAACACACACCGAAACTACGACGTTGGTACAACGTTCGAACAAGTTTTAACACCTCCTAACCAGTTTATAACAACCAATATAGCAAGTTGTAACAAGGTTCTAATACGTCATAACACGTTAAGCCAAGATGTAACAACTTTATTACAGTTGTAACAAGCGGAAAATAGAGACAGTTTCGGTTTGTGTTTCCAGGGCTCACTGACACCTAAAATGTTTACACACACTTAACACGTGGCTTGGTCATCTTGAAATGCACTGACATGGTTAGTCACCTTTAATGAACAGAGAATGATGAAGAAGATGCAGCATATTTGAATAAATATAATGGTATGAGAAGAGAAAGGCCAAGAAGATGGGCAGATATGTTTAGAGTCTATGAGGAAATAGTGCATTAACAGAGCACAAGAAATGATAGGAAACAAGACTAGGCTGAAACAGTTTATTAAGAGCAAATAAGAGCAAATATATATATATAGTGTTCTGTGGTGGATGATTTTTTTTGGAGTGTTGTAATGTTTGTCTCCATGATGCTGCCAAGGGTGGAAGGTATGGTGAATGGACAGGTGATATTTATGAATCTAATTTCCCCCTTCCATGCTGCTCTCCAATTCACTCTAGTCAAATATCTCCCCGCCAAATGAAAATGGGAAATTGAAAATAATAATAATAATAAATAATAATAATAATAATAATAATAAAGGCTGCTAGGACTATATAGGTGGACATGAACTTATGACCATGGTATTGCCAAGCCGCATACTCTACCACTAGACCACCGCGACTTGTATAAGTCATACAACCGGATTTCTACTGAAATCACAGGAAGTCTTGAACCAGTCCAAGTTTTTACGGATAACCCACAAGCACTCTCGTGGAAGGGTAGAGTGGTCCCACACCTTATGCCCCAACGTATTCTGAAGTTGGGGCGTAAGGTGTGGGACAACTCTACCCTTCCACCCGAGTGCTTGTGGGTCATATGTAAAAACTTGGACTGGCTTCAGTAGAGGCCTCCAGACTTCCTGTGATTTCGGTAGAAATCAGGTTGTATGACTTTTACATGTCGGCAGTGGTCTAGTGGTAGAGTATGCAGCTTTGCAATGCCATGGTCGTAGGTTCGCGCCCACCTATAGCCCTAGTGAATTTTATCATTAATAGACTGTATATATCACATTAATGTGATTTCTGTGTGTTTAATAATAATGATACATGACTGACAATGAACTCTTAGGAGCTGTAATAAGCAGCACCAAAAGTTTATATCCACCTAACAATTTTACTATCATTCTGAATTTTGCACGAAGAGTTCCACCACTTACCAACACAATTGTCGCAGATTGAACAATGAGACGCTCTGGGTGGTCGGAATATTTTGCAAGTAAAACAGTATTTAAGCTTTACTGTCACACCATTTACAACAATTTCCTTAGTGCGAGGTGGAGGGCGGAGTCTGGGACCATTACCAGAGTTGGGCACCTCTGTGGGAAATAAATGTTCATATAACAAGTAATAAAAATGTATTATATTAGTATTGTATACACAGCATTACTTCCTATCAAAATAACATTCACAGTTACATTAGAATAATGAATGCTATCCAGGGAAGAGAGAGATTTAGGAGGAATGTGTCTAATTTTTCAATACTTTTCCCCACCCAAATGGTCTCCAGATTTTGTCCAGGTAATTTTTTGCAACTGCATACTTGAGTCAATATTTACATTAGAATATACTACAAGTTAGCCTAATACGAATATATTTTTATTGGTTTATCACAAAGAAAGTTACCAAGGGCAAGCATTCTGGGTACACTACAAATTTTCAAATATACGTACAAGTAGTACATTCCAAAATGATTGCGTACATTACAAAGCAGCTGATGCTCTACAAAGTATATCTACAAATCAAAATATTTTAGTACTGTACTGTATTAGTGACTAGAAATAGATAAATCATATTAAGGATGCTGGAGGTGGTACTGACCTGATTCCACTAAAGTAAATCCCAAGACACACAATTATATTGAATAGTCTTATAAAGAGCACTCATATTTTATTTTTAACAGCAACCTTTGAAACAAGAACCTTCCGAACAATATATTATACAGAACTGTGGATTCAAATGCATGTAATGTATGTACCAAGTCTTATGGAAATAACATGAAAGAAAAAATATTCTGAAATATATCCAATAATTATGTATCAATCGATTTGATAATGCCACGTGTACAATTTTCTCCAATTCGACAGTGAAATACGGTACGTTATGCCCAGTGACTTAATGCAGCCTAGAACAGAATCACCACTACCAAATAAGCCAACTAGCCAGTAAAGCAGCCAGGTTTGGCAGTGGCATCAGATTCTGCTGAAGGTTGATAACCAAGATGCTCAAGATATCACCCACGACACAACCGCAGGATAACCAAGATGCTCAAGATATCACCCACGACAACACCACAAGATAACCAAGAGGCTCAAGATATCACCCACGACAACACAACAAGATAACCAAGATGCTCATGATATCACCCACGACACAACCGCAGGATAACCAAGATACTCCAGATATCACCCACGACACAACTACAGGATAACCAAGATGCTCCAGATATCACCCACGACACCAACAACAGGATAACCAAGATGCTCAAGATATCACCCACGACACAACTGCAGGATAACCAAGATGCTCAAGATATCACCCACGACACAACTGCAGGATAACCAAGATGCTCCAGATATCACCTACGACAACACCACAGGATAACCAAGATGCTCAAGATATCACCTACGACACAACTACAGGATAACCAAGATGCTCAAGATATCACCTACGACACAACTACAGGATAACCAAGATGCTCAAGATATCACCCACGACAACACAACAAGATGACCAAGATGCTCAAGATATCACCCACGACACAACCGCAGGATAACCAAGAGGCTCAAGATATCACCCACGACAACACAACAAGATAACCAAGAAGACTCAAGATATCACATCACCATAGATGCTTAGCTTTCAGTCCGTTCAGATTTAATCACCTAAATATAAGTCCTTCTATTTTATTATTTCCATTGAATTCTATACAAATTGTTTCTCTATGGCTGAGATTTCATTCCCCTCACTGACAATACATTTTATAATTCCCTGTCGTATATAAATAACATATATGGCTATATATGGCTTCTCCCCCCTCCTGGTCTAATATATATGCGTGAAATTCTATAAATATATATGTGTGTGACACTGTCAGAACACGGACATTGTCACACTGCTTCTGAAGATGTATTAATATACGAAAGTACTTAAGGAAATGTTTCATTTTCCTCCGTGGTCTGACATTGTCACATTTTTAATCACGTGTTTATTTTCGTGATATACACACACACATATATATATATATATATATATATATATATATATATATATATATATATATATATATATATATATGTGTGTGTGTGTATGTGTTATTGACTTAAGTTCCCCGTTTTCTACATTCATCCACGACTCGGGTACTGCAGTAATTCCTAATGTTTTGTGCACAGTAGATGTTTAATATTGTTGATTTTGTTCCTAAGGCTCCTGTTGCTTGGGTAAACACCTTAAGGGTGGTGCTAGGGTGATGTGCGTCTCTTTCTCCTGTTCGTTTTACCCAGACCTTTCCCACCAGCGACACATCTGTTGTCTCATTTTCCTCAAAATTCATTCCCATACCACAACAACTCCTCAAACTACTGATTCCAACAAGCTGCCAACAGCAATAATCGACTGTGCTGGGTGGGGGGTTGTTGCTGTGGCACCCCATCTGGCTGTGGCATCCCATCTGACTGTGGCACCCCATCTGCCTGTGGCACCCCATCTGGTTGTGGCACCCCATCTGGCTGTGGCACCCCATCTGACTGTGGCACCCCCATCTGGCTGTGGCACCCCCATCTGGCTGTGGCACCCTATCTGGCTGTGGCACCCCATCTGGCTGTGGCACCCCATCTGGCTGTGGCACCCCATCTGGCTGTGGCACCCCCATCTGGCTGTGGCACCCCATCTGGCTGTGGCACCCCATCTGACTGTGGCACCCCATCTGACTGTGGCACCCCATCTGGCTGTGGCACCCAATCTGACTGTGGCACCCCATCTGGCTGTGGCACCCCATCTGGCTGTGGCACCCCATCTGACTGTGGCACCCCATCTGGCTGTGGCACCCCCATCTGGCTGTGGCACCCCCATCTGGCTGTGGCACCCCCATCTGGCTGTGGCACCCCATCTGGCTGTGGCACCCCATCTGGCTGTGGCACCCCATCTGGCTGTGGCACCCCATCTGGCTGTGGCACCCCCATCTGGCTGTGGCACCCCATCTGGCTGTGGCACCCCATCTGGCTGTGGCACCCCCATCTGACTGTGGCACCCCATCTGAATGTGGTACCCCATCTGAATGTGGCACCCCATCTGGCTGTGGCACCCCATCTGGCTGTGGCACCCCCATCTCACTGTGGCTGCCTGCGTCTCTTTATTAATATTTCCATTAACAGAACTTGTCTACGTATTGAGTCGACTCTCAAGAACGTTCAACAATGTAATCCTCTCTGCGGATTTACAAGTTACTTGGTGTTAGCTGCCTTCTTGTAGCGTTAAGAAATATTTCGTCCTGTGTTACGTTAATAACAACTACATGAAGCACGTTACTTGCTGTTCAGCATACCACAACCGCCCTAAATAGCCTCCAATTGCCGTAGCCAGCATGGGCTTGGTAGTTAAGTGTGGTGCTGAACAGGCAGTTGAACACACACATTCACTGGTTAACTAATTACACAGGCACTAGAAGATTATCTATTGGGTGTAGTTTCCAATAGTTCACTGAACTACCTCCTAATGNGGGGAAATGTGCCGTCACTTCATCTTCGGCTGCAGTATACTCCGCTCAGCCCTGTCAGCCTCGACTCTCCCCTCCCCGCACCCCTGATGGACAACCAAGAAGGTGGGTCACCCATGCACCTCAAGCCAAAATGAATAAATTGCATGTAGTAAAGGACTTTTTTTTTTTAAGTAATACGTATATGAATGAATAATTGATAACCATGTCCTTGTTAACTTTCCTGATGGCTTAAATTGAATGGTTGATATGGCTTTAAGAAACCGTCTGTAAATTTGTATTAATTGACAACAAAATAGAGAAATGAACAATAAAGGAGTAAAAGTAAATGCATATTGACCTCTACAGCTGTAATTTTCATAAAAAATTCATAATCCTTTGTAATATTCAGTATTACAAATATTTGTGAAATTAATCTGTATTCTTGATCAGATAATGATAGTCTTCCAAGATGAATTAAACAAGAAAACTTGATTAAGACAAGCCACAGGCACTACAAGCCCAACTCTCACCACTTGCTTGTGTGTACACAGGTGCTGGAGTGCTCTACATCATGGTTCACGGTGCAGACAACATCACACCACCACCACGACTATCCACCGAGTCCTTACTGCCTCATCTTCAGTAACCGCAGAAAGGTAGGTAAGCACCAGGTGGCTAAGGTACTACATGTTCCTCCAGTAATGGCCTCTGCTTTCCATTTGCCTTTAAATTTTAAGACATTAATTTAAATTTTAAGACTTTTAAATTTTAAGACTATTTATCCAAAATTAAACCATTTCACAATTATTGGTATAAAATGCAGCATTTACTAACATATAGCATCATCAAAAATAAGAAGCATGCAGTCAAAGTTTTGCTAACTTTGACTGCATGCTTATTATTTTTGGTTCAAAATAAGTGTATCATATAATAATAATAATAATAATATAATAATAATAATAATTATAATAATAATTATAATTATTAAAAAAATATGCAGAATATGGTAGAGGATAACAAGTTTTTACATGAAAAACATATTTAATAAAGCCATTAGTATGCAAAGCATTTCTATAACAATAAATACTTTCTAGGTGATTTTTTGTATTATATTATAGCTTAAAGTATGTACTGTACTTTCATGTTTACATAGTTGAATTAATGAGTGTCATGACACTCACACATTCCCCATTGTAATATACAGTATTCCAGTTATCTATAGTACAATATAATACATATAAGAGGTTATCCATACAGGTGAAAACGACACACTACGTGTGCGAGTGTGGCTCACCACGGTGGGAGTGTGGGGTGGAGGTGCTGGTGAGGGACATAGCTGCTGTCACACTGGCACTAGCTGTCTGTTCTTTACCACGAGGCACTCAAGACACTGAGCTTCTAGGTCTAGCATCTCTTTCCCTTGCTACCGTGAGTTCACACAATGTTGCACTTCAAACTTCAACTTCGATTTCCCTCATATAATTCAAATAAACATATACTCTACCAGGACTATCTTGTTTTTAAGTATATGACTATCTGTAAATTAACTTTAGAAAAGATTTATGAATTTGTTTAATTCCTTATTCTACCTTATTTCTTCATGTACCTATTAGGTGTCATTTAAAACATTCAATAGTGTTGTTTGTATTTCACCAAATTTGATTTTGTAGCATGATGTTGTACAAAACAGCTTGATTTGTTTGCACAGGTGGAGCTGCCTATGGTGCATCGCCAACTTCCTCTCACTCGTAGCCTTCCCACTCCCGGGGGTGTTACATCCTCAACGTCCTCGCCAGGGTCAGTGCTCTCTCATTCACTATACTAATGTGATCCAATCATTGTTTCTACCTAACACACTAATAAGCAATTTTTACTCTAGTATTCCACTACCACCATCTTCACACTGATAAATGGTGATAAATCACCATTACCTCTTCACAGCTATATATTAATATTGTTTCCACCTTAACAGTATTTTCTGATTATTTCCCATCTCTCATATGCATCAATAATTTTTTCCCACACAGGATGGTAACAGTGTCAGTAGTGTTTAGGTCTGTGCCATCTGTAGCTGGATGCAACATATCCTCGGCTGACTTGGGCTCGGACAGAGGGCCCCCTTCTACTGTAAGCCTTCCGCCACTCTCTCAGCCCTCCCCAACTCCTACCTCAGGATGTCAACGTAGATCCTCCCTCCCTTTGGCTGATGATGATGATTTGGCCTTCAAGAAGCGTGTAAACACACCGTGGTATAGTCAAGCAGTAAGTGACATGGTATACAGGGTTAAACATCAAGGAAATAGAATTTTAAATGCTGTTTAATTTCAATTCAATTCAATGTTTACTGAAAAGAATGTGTGAACAAAGAACATAAGAGTAATGTACAATTGTAGGGACAGGAGTTACACAGTCTATGAAGCCACTTTTATGTAAAGCATTTCGGGCAAACTAATAGGTTTTAGATAAAAAGAATCATCAGGTAAATTAAATTGTAGGTAAAAACATCAGTACATAATTGGAAATGCAATAAATACCAATAAAACAACATAGATGAATAAAAAAACGTAAATTAGAGTAAGAGAAAAAGGGCAGAATTAATTTTTGGCTTTAATTTACAATTAAATTAGTGCATAAAATCCTGTTTTAAATATTCATGCTTATAAATTGTATTTATGATATTCTATACATATGGAACACACACATGACCTGATTTTTATACTATCTAAAATTTGGTGTAATTATTTTTCATGGTATCTGTGTTAAAAACACATTTAATTCTTATTAGAAATGAAATAAAAGGAGAAACCCAGAAGGAAAATACTTCCCCAAATTTAAAAAAAAAGTAATAATAATTCTTTGATGGTGACGGTGATTGTATCTGTAATAATATATATATCTTGGAAACATCCAACGTATGAACATCTGATCTTATGAACAGCCTCAAATTATCACTTTTAGCCTTCCCCCCCCCCCTTTGTCCTGCTATATAAACACTTCTGAACTGAAGTCCACACATGACGAACAGTGCTATTAATGCACTGCTGGAGTGCTCTACTCCAGCAGTGCATAAACTCAATTGCACTCAGTGCATTGAGTGCATAAACTCAATTGTTTATTGAGTTAAAGTACCTATAAATGGCTGTTAAGATGAAGGAGTGTGTTGGAAGGGGACCAATGCTTATGCTTCATCATCTTTTATTACCTCCTCCTTTAGTAATTATACTTCTTTGATCTTCAAAAAGCATCATATCACACATGCAGGACAATTCCATCATTCGAGGTATATAAAAAACAGTTTTTATATTATTTCTCCCAAATATTTTGGTTTTATATGTTGATTTTTGGTAGTTTATAAATGCATCCTCCATTTATAGCAATGTATCTATGGGAAGTCTGGTTCCAAGTTAGGAATATCTGACTTATGAACATATTTTTGGAACACATTCTGTTTGTAAGCTGGGAATTGCCTGTACACAAGTACCTTGATTCTTGGTTACTTGGACCATATAATCTACTAGAAAATAGTCTCTAACAATGTTCTTTTTGTTTAATTTTATTTTACCATTGAATTTTCTGGAAATCAGAGATCTTTATAATAATGATAAAATCTCATCGGAATACAAAAAGCCCTCCAAAACAAGTAACTGCTTGGAGAAACTTGTAACCCTCACAGTAACAATACAAATAAATGTTACCACCTGATACACCAAATGGCAGTC
Source organism: Procambarus virginalis (assembly GCA_020271785.1). Taxonomy (NCBI): domain Eukaryota; kingdom Metazoa; phylum Arthropoda; class Malacostraca; order Decapoda; family Cambaridae; genus Procambarus; species Procambarus virginalis. The sequence goes on along the minus strand of WNGS01163002.1, from coordinate 6,598,530 downwards.
CAGATGACCCAGGGTCTCAGCCAGCTAGTCAGCTCATTCAGCCTGGTGTGTGATCAGGGTCACACCGCTCGGATTAGTGCCTCCCCCTCCCTCTGCCATGTACATAATTGTTAATGGTTTACGTTGCAGACTCGACTCCTGGGAACAACCCGGGATGGAGAGAGTGGCACACAAGACATTGGAGACATAATTGCTTCTGGTTTGGGACTCATGGAGCTCACTATCATCCGGTAATATACTATTTAGTTACTCAAATCTGTACTTACACAACCCATTGTACCTTGTATATTGTATATGCTAATAAATAATTCAATAAATACAGGAAACGAATATGCAGGCAGTCCTTGATTTGTATGCGTTTTGAGAATGTGGATTAAGCACTTTTTACCAAGTTCTGAATTGCACAGATAAATCTTGAAGATATATGGGTTAAGTGTGTATTAACGTGGATAATCCATGCTAATTCACAGGTTCATTACATTCTCTACATTATGTCAGGCTTCAACACAAGAATATGGCAGATATTCTTGTGTTTTGGATTATATTCTTGCATCATTGCACATTCTAAGCATTCTGAATTAGATTTTTCTGTATTTGTGGCTGGAAAATGAAAGTAGCATTAAATGTTAATTTTCAAATAGGTACAGTCTTTCACCTGATCCCTCTGTTCTTTTAGCAGTAAATAGGCACTTGAGAGTTGTAAGTTAAGAGAGAATGACAGAGTTGCAGAATTTGACAGATTTGATGCAAGGAAAATGAGTGAGGAAACCAAATTGAGAAAGGAACTTTTTACTTATGTTCATGGAATAACATCCCAAGAACTCTGAAAAAATTTGATCAGACAATCTTTTCTAAGAACAAATTGATTCATGAATTGACTTTGCAACCAGAACTCTTCTGTTGTTTTCCAGTGTAACTGATCCCACCTGATTTTATTGCTAAAATTAAACCCTCCACTGCATCTATACTGTTACTGAACCAGAATGAGACTACTGCATATTCTATCCTCATTACATCTTCATTCACTTAACCAAGCACTTCTTGATGCCTCCCGTCTTTCCCTTCCAGGGCACGTGACCTTGTGGCCAAAGATCTAAATGGTTACAGTGATCCATACTGTGTAGTAAAGGTCAGTGGAGAGGTTAAATACAGAACAAGGGTCAAGAAGAAGACACTTAACCCAGAGTGGGAGGAAAGTCTTATGACCCACCTACCTAAACACCCAGATGCTTTAGCCATCGTGAGTACATGTCCAATATATCACTGTATGTCAATTCGCTGCAAATATTTTCCATATTTTTTAGCACTTGGTTGTTTTACAGTTTTTTAGTATAACTACATAATCAATCATCTACAATGATATTGTGAGCAACTTTGACATACCTTTATTTCATTTGTAATTACTGGAATCACTAGACTATTTTTATAACCAACAACTAACGCAGAAACTACTTAACCTTGTTGTTATAGCAACAACCATGTTTAAATATATGGAAAGGAATTACAATTACAGGTATCTGTACCTTCCATACAGGGCTGCAAATAAGTTGATTTTGATCATACAAATGCATATAAAACTGGAACATTGCTGTTTTTCTGAAGTGGCTGAAAATCCTCGAAGTACTGTACTTAGAGCCAAATTAATGTGTTGATTTTCAACAGACACTTTGGGACCACGATGCATTCGGGAGAGATTTTCTGGGTTCTGTGTCATTAAGGGAAGCAGATGTTCGGCAAATGTCCCTGGGTGATGCTCCTGTGTGGTGTGCCCTTGATGGTGCTAAATCTGGTCAGCTTGAAATTAGAGTCAAAGTTATCTCTGATGATTATGAGGTAAGGGACAGTTATGTTCATGTGCTGATTAATTATTAACATTAATTCATTTGTGTTACTGCAGAAATTGTAGTCATCTGCATTAGAGTTTCTTAAACTGACCATAAATAACTTCATAAAAATATCAGCATTGTGACAGTGTACAACATTTATTTGACTTTAGTGTAATTTTGTTTTATAATCAATTATTATTCCTAATTTATATAATGTATTCAGGATTTTTACCCATTTATTGCTTTCAGAATGAGTTTTTTGTTCTCTAGGTGGCCATGCTCATCTGCATGTTGGATTTGGTTTATGAGTTCTCTTTCTCCCTTTTTTTGTACATAAAAAAGGGTGCTTGGCTATATTTATAGGTCAATGACTGACTTGAACACCAACAACATGTTATCATACATACAGATTCGAGAACCACCATTGAAACCTTGCAACAAGAACACATATGTGATAACATACATCTGATCACAAATGTCATATCATTAATGCAAACACTCAAACGACAAGGCTGACGGGTACTTATCAACTGGGTGCCAAGTCATGTGGGAATAATAGGAAATGGCATTGCAGACGAAGCTACAAAACTTGCAACTAAGAGTAGAAATGTAGACAATTACATACCACAGAGTCTATCACAGATTAAGAAAGTAATTAGAAACAGAGCATTGCAAAAGATGTACAGTGACCACAACACAGCAGTTGCAACATCAGGATCTGCGGGTTGGTACAAGAATTCAACCAACTACAAACCACTTAGTTTGATGAAAGGGAGCAGTAGAGCAACAGAAGTACACTTACATCGCATCAGGCTTGGATACCCTGTGTATGGGAAATAGGCTTACAGGTTCCGGAAGATGAGAGGAAATATCAGCACTGTGGAGAAATGCCCGACAGACCACTGGAACATTATCTAACAGTGCACAGTTACAAACCCATTAAGGTTTCAACTTAGATTCAACGGAGCAGAAGAAGTTGTTAAACACATATGGCAAAATCTTACTGAAGCCACCATACGAGTCATAAATACTCATACTCTGCCCAAGTAAACCAGAAACAAACAACACTTAGTGGGCCAGCCAGAAGCTTAGGGCCCATGCAGGAATATCCCTGAAAAAAAAAAAGTGACTGATGACACTCGTATACCTCGTGTTTCCATGTTAGAAATAACATAGCTGAAGATATGATGACCAAACTACACATCAGAGAGTGAAGAAATGACGACATTTTTTCATTTCATTATCAAGTCAATCCATGTGCCTCAATAGTGGTGCAGGACGGACCAAAACATTGTCATTTCTTCACGCTCTGATGTGTGGTTTGGTCATATTGGAAAACTGGATGAGGCTAGCTCCCACCATCTGGCTTCCTACACAGACAACAGACAGATATTCTACAAAATAGAAATGGACAAGAAGTAAAACAAAGAAGAAAAGTCGCTAGAACCATTAAAAGATGAGACTAACCAAATTATAACTGAAAGATAAAGATTATCAGTATGAAATATTCCATATTCCAACAGACTAACTTCCACTTTCCTAAACCAATCACAGAGCCTGACACCCCTCCCCCCCCCCTTGCCATCTACATGTTTATGACATCAGTTTTACCCAATCATTATACCATTTTAGCCCAATGGTTTTCTTCTTCTAGATCCATAAATGATGCTCAACCTATTCAGAAACTTCTGTTTTTATGTTGTTATCAACTACATTTATAAAGGTACTGTAAATACTTCATCTGTACCACCACACACATTAATGACTTACTCACTTGTATTTTTTGTGTAGCAATTACTGTCTGTACACTTACACTTATATAATGTGCTGTAGTGTACACACTTCATGTGTAGTGTGCAAAGTATTTATTATAATCAATGGCCAGCTTTACATGGGAATGCATTAGTAGACACCTAAAGATCTTGTGTAGAAATAGGGTTCATTCAAAGATATTACATAAACACTATAAATTATGTACTGTATGTATTGTGGAATTTTAAGGCTTATTAATATGATGTAACACAATTAAATGTATTTAATATTTTTTCTGTATTAATTTAATGTTTATTAACAATGGAGCCCCTGTTCAACACAGTGTAGTATAAAAATATATGAATTTTAAATTGATATGAAAGTGTATTTCAGAGCAAGTTGCTTAATTGCATGAGTCTCCACACTCAGTATGAGAGTGATATTGCATATTAGTGGTTTCATTTAATATAGTTTTGAGGTGACTGTGCTAACCAGACACAAATTCCCAAAAGTAACTGAAAAGGTAGTGACTGTGACTTCACTGTAGAGAAGATAACTCTGAGGGCTGTTGAACCTTGACAATCAACACCAGGAAAAACTTAACCCTGAAAATAAATAGCAATAATCAGTAACAGGCAAATGACTTAATACCATGTAAAGTGGACACAAAAAATGGGGTCCCAGGACACAGCATTTGGACACAAAAGACTCAAGTCATTGTAACTGAATTGGCCTCTACAGAGGTGGGTGCATAGCAGGTGGATGTCATGCAAAAATGAGGGCTGCCAGCTCTTACGACCCTTTAGTGGCAATCTGACTATTACTTGGTAGTAGTCAGAGTAGCAGTTAGCTCTGGACAATTGACTCGCCTTGTGTTTCCAATTATATCACTTGTAAGAGGTGTTAAGAGGTTTGCTGTGCTTTTTGGTATCTTATTGTGCAGCCTCTCTTGGCAGTGAATTGATACAGACTCGACTGCTTCCTCTCCCCAGCTATGTGCCAAGACCATTTAAAAAAAGTTTTTCGTCATGGTGGGACACAAATCAACATGCGGCTAGTAGGTGAGCAATGCCCGGGTTGACCTTGATCATGGCAAGGTGCACAAATAAGGAAAAGGTCTTGCTCAGAAAATATTATAAAAGAAAAATAATTTGTTATGGGGGTGAAGTATTAAAATAATGTATTTCCACTTTCAGATCACATTCCAGTCTTTAACCTAATAGTGTCTCTTGGGTAAAGCACATTAAACTCAATACAAATCACTTAGGCCAAATGTTGATCTACATGTATTTTTAAGTGTTAGATCTAATTCACTATCATTTGCAATTGAAATTTGTGTACTGTATGTAGATTTACAAGTTCAGCATTGAACATAATTTCTTGAACTATATAATTTATTATGTTATATGACACTAATTTTTTGTCCAGTATGGAAATATTTAAGATTTGTTTGGCTATTTTTCTGTTATGTATGAATAATGTATTGTCACACATTCTCTCACCTGATGTGTGCTACAGATTGTTAATCGTTTTGTCTGATCTCTCCTCAGCACCAGATTAAGCCATTACAAGCCACAGTCAGAGTTGTTGGCAGGGAATTAACAGTGGGAGAAGACACACTGAAGGTTGAAGATGACTGTGTGATTGGTCAGGTTGAGGAGGATATAATAACCACATCACTGGAGGAAGATTCCGGAGTTGTCTTACCAAATACTCCTCCCACACTTGAGGTAAAATTAAAGTGAAAAACTAAACTTTAATTCAGGTGTATAAATTGTATAGTATAATACGGGAGCCGGTGTCTGAGCAGACAGAACACTGGACGCGTGATCCTGTGGTCCCGGATTCGATCCAGGTCGCTGGCAAGAAGCAATGGGCAGAGCTTCTTTCACCCTGATGCCCCTGTTACCTAGCAGTAAATAGGTACCTGGGAGTTAGTCAGCTGTCATGGGCTGCTTCCTGGGGGTGGAGGCCTGGTTGAGGACTGGGTCGCGGGGACACTAAAGCCCCGAAATCATCTCAAGATAACCTCAAGATAATGACATTTGGTTACAGGTCAAGATTGATATTTATCACTCCCTGAGTAAGAAAATACAGCACACTACCAATGAAAATAGACTTGTGTTAAATGAACAGTCAGTACAAAAACACAGACTTGGGTTAAATGTCTGGGTCTGGTTTTCTGGACCAGAATTTCTTCTTTGTGGCTTCCTTGTAAACTCTCTTATTTTTATATAAATATTTATGAGACTATACTTAGTTTTGATGATTAAACTTTTCATAAAACATTAAAGTTCCAGATTTATATTAATGTAGTTTTGTAGTAAGAAAGTATCTTTTAAATTTGTAATTTTTGCAGGATGAGGATATGCCAACTTCTTGCGTGCCATCACACAATTTGGCCTATGCCAGCAATGGTGTCAGTGAGGCCCCAACACTTCCTAATGGAAGAAGAGCTAGCGAGTCTGCTGTTATTAACAGCACGAGGGACACAGTGCCTGATGATCGCAATGGCACCTTTAGTGGTTCTGCCACCCCATCTTGTTCTAGTCCAGTTCATTCTTCAACTAGGTCAAGGCGAACTGGTGCTAGGATCATTGCAAGTGCCCTATCAATGGCACGCTCCCGGCCCAGGAATGAGACTTCTAGTGAAGCCTCATCCACTACAGCTAGTCCAACCAGAAGCCACCAAAGCCCAGTTTCCAAAACAGTTCCAAAGATCAGTCTTACAGAGCATAGTGAGGATGATTATGGAGGCAGCAGCCCTGAGCCTCATCGTAAAAATAAGAAGTCTTCTGATGGAGGCCTGCGTGCAGTGCGGGACAAGGTAGGCACATCACTGGTGTTTGGCTGCTGGCCCAGGCGGTAACCAGCATTATCTACTATAGAATTCATCACTTTATGCATGAAACTGCATTGTTATGTACCTGTTGTTTGTTGTGAAGTACAAATATATTTTAATAATAATGCACTTTGCAGTTTCTTCTTTTCCCATCTGCACTGGTATTGATTGCATAGAGGCCAGATGTACTCAGAAGAGATATTCTTCAGAAATGCATGTATTGCCATTTGCTTAGTAGTTATTGGTAGATTTGCATCTAAAGCATGCTTGTATATACCACCTGACTGACAAGACACTACATGAGAAACCACTATTGAAAAGTTATTTCACACTTTGTGAAATGCTTCAAACAATAACAGTATAATATTTCCTTTAAAACTTCAGTAACCTCGATAAAGATGACTATTCCTTTCCACACAGTTTTCTTTTTTTTTTTTAACATTCAAAATGCAGCACTGTCTATGGTCTGTTAAATTTGTTTCATATTCACAGTGCTTTTGCAATTAACTATTTTCCCATTATTTGTATTTTTCTGTGTACTGTACATTTGTTATATATTCCTTTCTACTTTCTCACTTTTATATATTTACTGGGCAATGCTTATTCCTTTCACATACAGTATTTCCTTTTCCTCAGTGCAAACAATTAATGAATATATCCCCAATTATCTCCTTCCTTACTGTATTACTAATATATCTTTCTTACTTACAGTATTTACATATGAGCTTTGATGACCACTAATGACCTCAATTCCATCATTATCTAAAACAAATTGGCCATCAGCACAGTAAGAACCATAATAAGTTTTGTCCTCGGATACTACTAATAGTTTGCTCAATTTATGCAAACATGCCACACAAATTCTGTAAAGGAGCCTAAAATATAGAACTACCTCCTTAGTGAAGTAAAGAATTACACACAATATAATGTTCAAAATTAATGTTATTAAGTATTTAATTGCCTCATTGTAGTACTTGACTGTCCAACATCCTACACATGTACCTTACTGTTTTCCCTTCATATTTCTGCACTTACTCTTCATATTCTAACTACAGTTTTATATTACATTTACCTTGTACCAGTAATAATGACATATTTGTGCTGTAAACTCATCTCTTATTTATCTCATTGCTAACTACATCACCAGTACATTAGTCATTATAACTCCCCTTTCCCTTGTATCGGTTATTTTGTTTTAATCACAATCTAAACACAGTTTTCCACCAACATAACCAAAGTATTATCCACTAGATCTATATTACCTGCATAAACTCCTTAAATCTTATAAATACTTTATTTTTTATTTAAAATACCAAACCATTTTGTTATTTAAGGCTTACTCAAGATGCTATATGCAGTTAGGAATTTTGCAAAAATATATTTCACTAACACTTTTTCTATATACAGACAGCTACGTGATTTCCAGACATAACTTCTATGGCTATCCCAATTTCTTGTTTTTGGTGATGGTCTGCATAAAGTGACAGATAAAGTTGTAAAGTGAGCACTCTGAATAAAATGTGTGATTAAGCAGTGAGAGTGAGCAGCAGCATGGTGTTGTGGTGCAGCATTGAAGCATTCATTCCTGTCCTTGAATACTGTATACCAGTACTGACAAAATTTAGGAAAACCCGTGCACCATGTCGGCTACAACTGCAGGTACTTTGTCGGTGATGACTGCTACAACTAGGAAACCTATGAGAAAGAATTCAGTAATGACTGAGTACAATGAATAAAGAAGGTGAAGAGTTGTATCCCAAGAAATGTTGTATGTAATTACTTAAGTGGTAATTATATGCCACATTTCTTGGGGTACAACTCTCCACCCAAATACCAAGTGAGCAAGACTACCCTTTCAGACATTATTAAGACTATACAGTCAGGTTAGACAGTGAGTCAGCCTAGGCAGACATGCAGCCAAATCAAGTTGTAAAGATCGGTGGATGGTGATTACATGCCATAGTCTGGTACAGTTCCTTCTCTTTTCCCACTCAACCTGTATGATTACATATCACCTGCTGTAGGATGATGTAACATAAGCAAAATACTGTTGCAAAAAACACTGTATTTTATTGTAGATTCAAACAAAGGAAATAAATCTACAACAAACAAAATTAGAAAGTTCACTTTTGCAAATAGAATGGTAAACAGTTGGAACAAGTTAAGTGAGAAAGTGGTGGAGGCCAAAACCATCAGTACAGTAGTTTCAAAACATCATATGACCAAGCATACTGGGAAGATGGAACACCACAAGTGTAGCTCTCATCCTGTAGCTACACTTAATTGATTGTGTTGGGGGACAGGCAGCCAGAGTGTATTTATACACGTTAGGCTTATATTTGAGGTTCTTTTCTCCCCCGAGGTTGAATTACAGACCGCCCCCAGGATCTAATTAGCTAGGTAATTACACCTGCTCTCAGCACCCACACACATACTCACACCCCAACCCAATACCCACACCCTAACTACTCCTGACACTCATACTAGATAGGTGAAGTGAGTGAGTGAGTGAGTGAGGTCCTCTGTGTACTTGCTGGCTTCTTGGAACTTTTTATGTATAGGATACAGTGTGGAATAACCATGAAGAACAAAGCAGATATACTGTACCCCCATGTAATACACAACTGACTCGCTGCACCAGCTTGCATGAGCAGGTGTCAACGTGAGGCAAGCGTGCCCCAGCAAAGGGGAAATTCTGGCAGGGAAGGGGCTATAATACCTTATGTCATTAGTTTAACTGATGTCCTCCTTTGGTCTTAAAATATGATTTATCTCAATTAGACAGAATTTATGTCATCTGAAGTGAGTCAAGTTAAGTGTGATTACTAACAGTGGTGTGATAGTCAACCCAAGGTAAGGTGATTATCAGGAGAAAGAACTAAGCCATTACAACTACAGTATATAGAATTTGGGAGGAATGAGGAGAAAGATTTGGGATAGGATAGAGGGATAAAATGGTATTTAATCACTTGGATGGTCGGGGATTGAATGCTCACCTGCGAGAAGCGAGATCAGAGCTCTACTGTCCAGTCCAAGCGGCTGGATATACAGCGTAGTCAACCCTAGCAAGGCGAGAGTTATGTATGATCATGGACAGGTGTGTGAAATAACTTATTTTGCATTCTCTCTTATTTCCCTCTCCCACATTTGTTTGTGGCTTCATCTGATGGCCTATTACTGAAAATCGAGTATCCAAATGGTCAGTCTCCTGATATTAAATCAAGCTGTTCAGCAGTTGAACACTGACCTTAATTGAGATACAATAATTACTGTTTACTGTTTCTCCTCAACCCCTGCCTGCTCCCAAAGACAAAGGAATGCACTAGGAAGTGATGTGGTGGAGGCAGACTCCATACACAGTTTCAAATGTAGATATGATAGAGCCCAGTAGGCTCAGGAACCTGTACACCAGTTGACTGACAGTTGAGAGGCAGGACCCAAGAGCCAAAGCTCAACCCCTGCAAGCACAACTAGGTGGGTGAGTACAGACAGACAGACAAACAGACCCAGGGACAGAGAGAGAGAGATGGACAGTGACATAACATACAGTTTTGGGGCATAGAATATTCTTTCACGAGTAAAGCCAGTAGCATAAAGTGTCAAGTATTATTAGTAGCATAAGATATTACATATGCATATCATGAATACATTACAAAAACATTACAGTTGCTCACTATCAGTACTGTAGCTGGAAAATTGTTATGAGCTCTGTCAAGTAGCATAGCATATGCCATATACTGTATATCATTAGAAACATAGAAAATGCCACTTGCATCCTGTAGCACAGAATATACCCTATGCTTCATCAGTACCATAGAAAATGTCATGTGCATCATAAGTAGCATAACTATACAGTGTACCATATGCTTTGTCAGTAGCATAGACTATGCCATATGCTTCATTAGTACCACATAAATGTCAGGTGCATCATTACTACCAAAGGAAATGTCACAATAAGAGAGAATATTTCTACAGAGCTGTATACTGTATTGATAAATAAAGTTACTTAACAATCTTCTCTATAGTGTTATATTTCTGCTAACGTCTGAAGTTTCTACATTACTGAACAACAATATGTGATCATCTCTTTGTCTACATCCAGTGGTGTGAGGTTATCACAATAGTGGCTGCTGGAGCTACATAAAACATCACACAGCATTTCCCAATTTTTTTTTTTTTTTTTGCATTTTTTTGAATGTCTATAGCCATTTTTTTAATTTGAAAAATTAATGGTACTAAATTTTTGAATTGTTATAATTTTAAACCAGAAACTCTCAATATTGTTTCATAACCATAAAATGTAGAGCATCTGAAGCATGGCTGAGTACTTTTGGCATTATACAGTAGGCTTCAGATTTATATATAAAAAGGAAGAAGACTGAAAACTTGCAGTTTTGAGGCGCCTTCTTGAGCATGAGCCATTTGGTCGTCACATGTTTATTGTAAGATCCACTGTCTCTTCTGGACAAGGATTGTGATAGTCTGGCAAAAAGGGTCAAAACAGGCTGAATGATCTATAAAAGAATTCAACCTTCTCAGGGATGCAAGTTATGTTGAAATACTCTGCAAATTAGTGGATTTATATGATTTACGTCATGTACCTACAAATACTCCATTCTATTATATTTCAAATGTATTTTATATAAGTTAAAAATTATTATTATTATTATTATTATTATTATTATTATTATTATTATTATTATTATTATAGAAAAGTTATGAATGATCTCCCAATCTATGCACATAGCATTCAATGCAAAACCATTGTGATCATGGAAGCGAGTCATATAAACAGCTCACCTTATGATTCAAAAATGATTCCCGGGAAATTACACGAGTTTAAGTTTATAGTACATACTATGCCTTACATGGAATATACTTTATATCTGCCATTCCAAGTTGAACTGAATTTATTTCAGTGATCATTTAATAGCTTTTATAAACTTGCAGAGAAGTACTTTTTAAAATGTACATGGTGGCACCAGTGCCAAGAATATCACCTCTCGGCAGTCACAATCTTTGTCCAGAGAACACTGCAGATGGTACCTCAGGAAAGTGAATGTAAATAACACAGAACTATACGGTTTGTTAAATAGAGGTTTCATAGTTTAAAGGATTTCCTAAAGTTAAATAAATATGTATGGCAAACTCATTAATTAAGGCGTGTGCATGTTGTAATATACCTTTTTTAATTATTATTCAATATATAAAGATCGTTTTAGAAAAATTACAATAAGTCAATAGAAGTACATTTCATACATACAGGTTACTGTTTATACACCAACTACACAACCAAATTCGCTTAAATACGTTTTTTCAAATATTTGATATATAAAAAGAAACTATCTATGAAGTCAGAAGTAAATTTCTTATTTGATGCAAAATTAAATAAACTTGGCCTAAACAAATTAGTAATTAATTTAATAAATATGGTACAGTACAATAATTTCATTAAATATATAGTACAAACCATCAATAACATTTGCAGAAATATGAATAAACAAAATGCTTTGACTACAGTATTTGGCAAACTGGTTCTTGCCTATTAGTACAGTTCTGGCTGTTAAGTATATGGTTAATTTGTACATACAGTACATACATACATATATAGTACATACATCACACCATATATAAATAACAATGAGGCATATTATGTCACATCATTACTAGTTCTGTTCTTTTTCTGCTCTGCTATATTATCTCCACCCTTCTTGTGTGTGTGTGTGTGTGTAGTCTCCACCCTCCCCTGTGTGTGTGTGTCGTCTCCACGCTCCCTGTGTGTGTGTGTGTGTGTGTGTCGTCTCCATGCTCCCTGTGTGTGTGTGTGTGTAGTCTCCACCCTCCCCTGTGTGTGTGTGTGTGTGTGTCATCTCCACCCTCCCTGTGTGTGTGTAGTCTCCACCCTCCCTGTGTGTGTGTGTGTCGTCTCCACCCTCCCTGTGTGTGTGTGTGTAGTCTCCACCCTCCCCTGTGTGTGTGTGTCGTCTCCACCCTCCCTGTGTGTGTGTGTGTGTGTGTGTGTGTGTGTGTGTGTAGTCTCCACCCTCCCTGTGTGTGTGTGTCGTCTCCATGCTCCCTGTGTGTGTGTGTGTAGTCTCCACCCTTCCCTGTGTGTGTGGGTCATCTCCACCCTCCCTGTGTGTGTGTGTAGTCTCCACCCTCCCTGTGTGTGTGTGTTGTCTCCACCCTCCCTGTGTGTGTGTGTAGTCTCCACCCTCCCTGTGTGTGTGTGTTGTCTCCACCCTCCCTGTGTGTGTGTGTAGTCTCCACCCTCCCCTGTGTGTGTGTGTCGTCTCCACGCTCCCTGTGTGTGTGTAGTCTCCACCCTCCCTGTGTGTGTTCTCCCTATCATAACTGTTCTCTCAACAATCCCTAAATGTGCTGCCCATCTGTCCTGAGTGTTTTTTTCCTTTCTGCATGACCTTATTATCAGGCCTCAGTACACCGTGTCTTAATTAAAGATGTTAATATATGCTTCTCTCATGCTTGTGTAGCCTTACTCTTTTTTAAGTGGTCACTCAATTTCTATCATTTTATCTTCATTTATCTCTTCTTACTATTTAAGGTATTTCATATTATCTTACTTTTATTGTAACTTTCCAGAGTTATCTCAAATTATTGTCTTGATTTGTCAGTCTGATTGTTCCATGTTTAAAATGTCAGTCAGTTATGTCAACTTATTCTTAATTAGTACCTTTATTGAAGCTAACATGTTTCTCTTAATAAATTCTCTTTATAAAAATATTCATTCTTCATTCTGTTGCCTCTTAACTTTAATTATTTAGCATTATTCTGATCTGCTTTCACTTTTTCCTCTTCCCCCTCTGCTTCAGCTTGATCTCTCCTGATTAGTGCATCTTTCCTTGCTCCACTTTTACCCAGCTTCCCTTTCTCCACTTGAACGTCTCATTATCCATTGCCTTTCCTTGGCGTGTAGACACATGCTTACCAAATATTTTGTAATCCGTGATAAACTCACGCCAGTCCCTCTGAAAAGTAGTTAAAGCCTGTGCCCTGCTTTACTAACTTCCACTCCTCCTGTCACCTCCCCACATCCTGCTTCCTTCTTCCCATGGGGCATCTCTTCCCCACTTGGAGATGTTGCTCACCCCTCCCCATCCATCCTGGACACCCTCGCCCACCCTCAGATGCGCCGTGGTTTTGCGCATCCTCTCCGTCGCTTCCGGTCCGAGGCCAACGTTCGAGAGGACGCCGAGGTGCAGCCCCAGAACCTTCACCCCCGCCTGGAGCTGGCTCTAAGTGTGGGCACACCAGTGCGTGTGGGTGTGGGCGGGGGAGAGGGAGATGCCAGCGAGTTGCTGGATACACCGCTCACCCATGCTAAGTCTCAGCCCAACCTCCTCCTCATGGGCCCCGATGCTGCCAGACGTAAGACTCATCATGCCTATATGCACACACTATGACTTCTTATTGTTCATATTCTTGTCTGTAAGGATCTTCCTCATAATTAAATACTGTACCTTCATCATCATCCCAATCCCTATATGTGCCTTTGCATCCCTTCCACCACTTTGCAGGATGGATATAGGATGTATCTATAGTAAATTTATCCAATCATTTAATACTGTACTGGTATGCTATGTATAGAACTATATCTGTGTGATATATACAGTACAGGATGTGTAAAATATGAAACAATAACCATACATTTAAAATGTATCAATTAAAGCCAAGATATTTGTTGACAATGTGACTACCAGATATATACATTGTATTATTATATTAGCCATACAGTCCTGTGCTTGATTGCTATGTCAAACCTCTTGTGCATCACACCGTCGCCAAGGTCATGGAGACGGCT
>WNGS01163002.1:6568984-6584263 GCA_020271785.1 Procambarus virginalis | reverse complement strand
TTGTTGGATAAGGCTGTAATTTGTTAGAGGGTTCCTTACACATTACATGTACTAATATTATAAAGTACCATTTTGGAAGCTCGCATTTTGAATGCAAGCATGTGTTTTACCAAAATTTTTCCTATTTTCTTATGTAATTTTTGGGGTAACATTTTCTGTTGGCAACACATATCTTAGCCATCCTGCTTAACACTAAAACTTCAAATAAAACATCCCCAGAACCTTGAAAATGTTGACAATTTTAAGCTGCACTTTTGTTGTACTGACTAGGAATATCTTTGGTCTTGTATTTTAGCTCTAGTTACATGAATCTAACTAGTTTTGAACACTTGTGTAACATTCAGTGAAGCACTAAGTTTGATATTTTTTAGCCTGTAAATATATTTATGCCTATTGTAATTCCAGTAAGCAAATAATTAATTTTCTATCCATTATTTAATTCAAAGTTCATGTAGAAGTTTAAAATACACTATTTTATTCTACTTTGTGTCTGGGTTTGATTGTTGTGAAGGATAAAAAGGTAATGTGTTCTTCACCACTGAGAGATCAATTCTATACAACCCTAATGTAAATGTTTCAGTCGTAGTTACAGTGTATCCGTCCCGTATATTAACTTATGACTTCTGAGATCACACTTCCATATCTCTCATGGCTGCTCGTGTTACATGTCTTAAGAAAATTAAAGGTTGCAAGTCTCTACATGTGGGGATAAAACCTGTATAATAACTTGCAAACTTACAAAGGAGGGATGTTTGGTATTTCACATATGACCCAATCTGATCCCTCTTGTTTGTAAGATGATGTTCTTTTCTAAACTTCTGAATCAGTTAGACTAAATATTTATCCCGAATACCACAACCTTTGTAAATTGTCAGATGAGCACTTGTATACACTTCATAATTATCTTTTTAGTTAATAACCAGTATTACAAGGAATGCAATACATGTGATTCAAATTTTTAACCTTCAAGGTTACTTGTTACACAAGTTACTTGCTAGATATAGCAAATGCAGGTTCATAATGGTTTATAACACTAATCACTAAAACAAGTGACAATGAGAAGCACAGAAATATTTCATGTCATGTAAATGGTCTTTGAATCTTAACAGTATTGAAGTAGCACTTTAGATTTACTAACACAGTGAACTGCATCACAGTTCATATTGAAATTTTTTAAATTTGTGTAAAAACTTCACAGATCCTGTTTTAAACACAAGAGATGGCACAGACAGCTCCTCAGACCAAACTGACAGCCTCAAAGATTATGACAAAAGCCTCTCAGGCAAGAGATCAATTGTTTCAGATGACTATGACAGGTCCCCATGAGTATGAATAGGTTCTCAGACAGCTCTGATTGCTATTCATATCTTGACAGCAGCATATTCTGTGGAAACAGCCTTTCAAGCCTCGTGAAGAGATCCAATTACAATGGCTGCTCCTTATATCAGGTGCAGCAGCTGTCAGATTTTGCCAAGCTTGTGGAGGGACCATGACCGGAAAAGAGAGCGGCGTCGGGATGAGTGAGGAGGCTGGCCACCATGACTGGCCCGTAGGTGAAGTGTGGCTCCTCCCTGTAGGTTAACCCATGTCTCCACACTGCCCTCAGTCCCAGGCTCTGCAATAGGGAAGTAAGTAAATTCAATATTTTACATCAAACTAGACAATTTTGAGAAAAGGTTATTTTATTTGCAATATTTTTAAGATATTAATGATAGTAATTCACATACATTCAGAGATAAAGCTGATTGATCACAAATCATTTTAGGTGTGCCAATGACTTAGTCTATAAGTGTAAAGAAAGGCTACTACTGTATTTGTAAAGTACAGTATGTCAGAACTGCTATTACAGGTCATCAAATATTATAAAAGGCTCCTAAAGATTGTTGCTGTTAGCCTATCATTTGTTGTTTCAAATCTTTTGTAGTTTGTAAATCCTAGGTAAACAAACATCATTAAGTATCAAATACTTATCGTAAGCCTATACAGTTTACAAAAACCATCATAGAAACATATTATATATCGAGTCATTTCTAGCCAGACCTGACATGTACAACTGGTGAGCAACAGACTGCTATGCTGGACCTCCACATGAAACACCCTTATTACTAACCAGTAAAGATATCTCCAAGAGCAATGTTAGCAGAGTTGAGGAGCTCCCTGGAACCAGTGCGAACCTCGAGGACAAGCAGCGCCCGCCGTGATAACTCACTATCTACTTGCCACTCACAGTCAAAGGTTGGAGAAGGAGAGGCAGGCACCAGGCGAGACCTGCCCACAGTTTTGGAACTCCGGCCACTGCTGCTGCTGCTGCTCAAACTACTGCTGAAGCTGCTGCCAAGGCTGCTGCTGCTGTTCTTTTCATCACTGGTAAAGCAGGTGAGTATCTTGTGTGAGAGGGGATGAGATGTCCAATTTCTCCAATGGGCTGACTCTTAACAGTTAATCCTTTGGCACATTTGTTACATGAAATATATTTTGTGATAACCTGAGACACACCAGTACCCACCTGATGCGGACCCTGAGGAAGAGCTGGAGGCCAGAGCGAGGTATGTGGAGGCCCTGCACCCTCCCTGCAACTCCACGCACGTTCACAAATATGTCTGCACGCTGCTGTCCATGACCACTGCTGCTGCTGCTCACTACTTTCGCAGCCGACGAAACTATAATATTTAAATACATTACAGTATTGAGAGGACTGGGTACGTATGTGTCACTGAACTAGTATTATTGTATATCTGAATCTAACCAGAATGCTACTGTAGCATGTTATAAAAATCTGCCCTGTTTGAGAATCTCTCAGGTCTGGCTGTAGCATATTTCTAGTTACCACAGATTATGCTAGTTGACTTTAGGGTAGGTTACATAAGGAACAGATCTAGTAATGCACTGAATACTACAACTTTTGTATGACTGATTAACAAATAATTGAGAATCCTATATTAGTTGGAATGATCATCATAGGAGTATTATCTATTTAATCCTTATACAGTAATGTACTGTCATGAATGATATAATTTGTTAGAAATTTTCTTTAATTTTAAAGTCACTAACAGTCATAATTATTCAGATTTGTTTAACAGCCACTTTACGTTCCTCTGGTGTGATTTTGCACCAGAATAGTCAATGTTCTTCTGGAAATTTGTTCTGAGAATTTTAACAGCAAACAGAGAAAGATGTACAGTTTTTGATCTATAGAAAAAAAAAAGTCCACCTATCAAAATTTACTGCCAGATTGTGTTGTGCTTTCTGTCTACTTTTTCAGAATGAGTGAAATGAAAAGAAAATATTAGGCTTTGAGTGTAGCTGAAAAGCTCCTTTCTGCTGAAACCACTTGGCTGCTTCCTTAAGCAATGTCTGGTTCTCACAGAGACATAATAACATAAACATGTCAGCAATCTCTCCCTGATGCAGTGGAGATTTTTTTTTGAAAGCCTTCACCAGGCCATTAATGGGGGAAAGAGTGACACAGTAGGTTACTCTTTATGACCAGAATGACCTTCAGAAGGTTTATTCAGCTACAGTAAAAAAAAAAAAATCCATGATTGTTGCTGCAGCATAGCTAGTTTACTGTGTACTATATTCTCATCCTGTGAACAGCAGTGTAAAAGGATTGCAGAGAGCACAAAAGGTCTTTATCAGATCCTAGTGGATGTTGTTTGACTTAAGATCCCGTGGTGCAGTGGTAAAGCACTTGCCCGGCGCTGCACGAGTGCTTTGGCCTGGATTCGTATCCTGGCTGGTGAGGATTGACTGGGTGCCAATCCTTAACTGTAGCCTCTGTTCACCCAACAGTGAATGGGTACTTGGTGTGTTCTCTCTAATGAACTGACCAAACTATTGTTTGGTCAGTTCATTATGAGAGCCAGACATTGCTTAAGGGAGCAACTGAGTGGTATAGCTGAGAAATGTTGTTAAGTGTTGCATCTCTGTTTACAGTACATGTGATGTTTACAAACACTAGTCAACAAACATATTTTCTTTTCATGGGATCCATTCAGTCAGAAAATGTGGTTTATACAGTACTGGTTCTGTTTCTATTTTTAGCCAGATTATTTTCCATCACCAACCAAATATACATCACCAGCAAGAGCTCCATATAACTGCTCAATAATTATATAAAATGTTCAACCAAACCATGCAGACCAACACATCACACTAGCTGACAAACTTCATAAATTAATAGAGAACATAATATCTGCCCTTGAGAATCTCCTGCACTAAATCTGTTAAACATCTTACTGAAAATAGCTCAAGTTTACTTAATAATAAATAAGAATATTTTTTAATTTTTTAATTTAATTTAAATATTTTCAACAATTATTAAAATACAAAGTTTAAATAGAACCAGAAAAGAGCCAAGCGAGTTTCAACAACTTGTGTTCAGCACATTCTCATTAAGGAATAAAACATATTGCTTTAGTTGGTCACACCTCATATTAACCAATTGTAAATGTTAAATTAAACTGTATTTTTTATGAAAAATGGAGATTCTGGGAATAACAAGAAGCTTGCTTTGCCATGCACACGAGCAGGAGCCACAGCGAAAGAGAGAGAGAAAGAGAGGGAAAGAGAGAGAGAAAGAGAGGGAAAGAGAGAAAAAGAGAGAGAGATCAAAGAAAATACATGAAAAATCTGGATATAATTGAAAGTGATCATGAACTAATATTCACTTTTCAATGTTTTTCCCCGTTCGTGGCGGCCTATTTTCCCGCTGTAAATTGCCGTCTATTAGAGAGAGAGATCCAATTGCCTCCAGCGGAGTCCCAACACTGACACTTAAACCTACTGAACTAACGAGGGATAAATGGTTCACTTACTGCCCTCTTTACATAGGAGAGCTGCGGTTGTTACTACAGCTGTAGTGGTTGTTACTACAGCTGTAGTGGTTACTACAGCTGTAGTGGTTGTTACTACAGCTGTAGTGGTTGTTACTACAGCTGTAGTGGTTGTTACTACAGCAGCGGTTGTTACTACAGCAGCAGTGGTTGTTACTACAGCAGCAGTGGTTGTTACTACAGCTGTAGTGGTTGTTACTACAGCTGTAGTGGTTGTTACTACAGCTGTAGTGGTTGTTACTACAGCAGCGGTTGTTACTACAGCAGCAGTGGTTGTTACTACAGCAGCAGTGGTTGTTACTACAGCAGCAGTGGTTGTTACTACAGCAGCAGTGGTTGTTACTACAGCAGCAGCGGTTGTTACTACAGCAGTAGTGGTTGTTACTACAGCAGCAGTGTTGTTACTACAGCAGCAGTGGTTGTTACTACAGCAGCAGTGGTTGTTACTACAGCAGCAGTGGTTGTTACTACAGCAGCAGTGGTTGTTACTACAGCTGCTGCGGTTGTTACTACAGCAGCAGTGGTTGTTACTACAGCAGCAGTGGTTGTTACTACAGCAGTAGTGGTTGTTACTACAGCAGTAGTGGTTGTTACTACAGCAGTAGTGGTTGTTACTACAGCAGCAGTGGTTGTTACTACAGCAGCAGTGGTTGTTACTACAGCAGCAGTGGTTGTTACTACAGCAGCAGTGGTTGTTACTACAGCAGCAGTGGTTGTTACTACAGCAGCAGTGGTTGTTACTACAGCAGCTGCGGTTGTTACTACAGCAGCAGTGGTTGTTACTACAGCAGTAGTGGTTGTTACTACAGCAGTAGTGGTTGTTACTACAGCAGCTGCGGTGTTACTACAGCAGCAGTGGTTGTTACTACAGCAGTAGTGGTTGTTACTACAGCAGCAGTGGTTGTTACTACAGCAGCTGCGGTTGTTACTACAGCAGTAGTGGTTGTTACTACAGCAGCTGCGGTTGTTACTACAGCAGTAGTGGTTGTTACTACAGCTGTAGTGGTTGTTACTACAGCAGCAGTGGTTGTTACTACAGCAGCAGTGGTTGTTACTACAGCAGCAGTGGTTGTTACTACAGCAGCAGTGGTTGTTACTACAGCAGCAGTGGTTGTTACTACAGCAGCAGTGTTGTTACTACAGCAGCAGTGGTTGTTACTACAGCAGCAGTGGTTGTTACAGCAGCAGTGGTTGTTACTACAGCAGTAGTGGTTGTTACTACAGCAGTAGTGGTTGTTACTACAGCAGCTGCGGTTGTTACTACTACAGTAGTGGTTGTTACTACAGCAGCAGTGGTTGTTACTACAGCAGCAGTGGTTGTTACTACAGCAGCAGTGGTTGTTACTACTAGTAGTGGTTGTTACTACAGCAGCAGTGGTTGTTACTACAGCAGCAGTGGTTGTTACTACAGCAGTAGTGGTTGTTACTACAGCAGCAGTGGTTGTTACTACAGCAGCTGCGGTTGTTACTACTACAGTAGTGGTTGTTACTACAGCAGCAGTGGTTGTTACTACAGCAGCAGTGGTTGTTACTACAGCAGCAGTGGTTGTTACTACAGCAGCAGTGGTTGTTACTACAGCAGCAGTGGTTGTTACTACAGCAGCTGCGGTTGTTACTACAGCAGCAGTGGTTGTTACTACACAGTAGTGGTTGTTACTACAGCAGCAGTGGTTGTTACTACAGCAGCAGTGGTTTACTACAGCAGCTGCGGTTGTTACTACAGCAGCAGTGGTTGTTACTACAGCAGCAGTGGTTGTTACTACAGCAGCAGTGGTTGTTACTACAGCAGCAGTGGTTGTTACTACAGCAGCTGCGGTTGTTACTACAGCAGCAGTGGTTGTTACTACAGCAGCAGTGGTTGTTACTACAGCAGCAGTGGTTGTTACTACAGCAGCAGTGGTTGTTACTACAGCAGCAGTGGTTGTTACTACAGCAGCAGTGGTTGTTACTACAGCAGCTGCGGTTGTTACTACAGCAGCAGTGGTTGTTACTACAGCAGTGGTTGTTACTACAGCAGCAGTGGTTGTTACTACAGCAGCTGTGGTTGTTACTACAGCAGCAGTGTTGTTACTACAGCAGCAGCGGTTGTTACTACAGCAGCTGTGGTTGTTACTACAGCAGCAGTGGTTGTTACTACAGCAGTTGCGGTTGTTACTACAGCAGCAGTGGTTGTTACTACAGTAGTGGTTGTTACTACAGCAGCAGTGGTTGTTACTACAGCAGCTGCGGTTGTTACTACAGCAGCAGTTGTTGTTACTACAGCAGTTGCGGTTGTTACTACAGCAGCAGTGGTTGTTACTACAGTAGTGGTTGTTACTACAGCAGTGGTTGTTACTACAGCAGCAGTGGTTGTTACTACAGCAGCTGCGGTTGTTACTACAGCAGCAGTGGTTGTTACTACAGCAGCTGCGGTTGTTACTACAGCAGCAGTGGTTGTTACTACAGCAGCAGTGGTTGTTACTACAGCAGCAGTGGTTGTTACTACAGCAGTAGTGGTTGTTACTACAGCAGCTGCGGTTGTTACTACAGCAGTAGTGGTTGTTACTACAGCAGTGGTTGTTACTACAGCAGCAGTGGTTGTTACTACAGCAGTGGTTGTTACTACAGCAGTGGTTGTTACTACAGCAGCAGTGGTTGTTACTACAGCAGTAGTGGTTGTTACTACAGCAGTGGTTGTTACTACAGCAGTAGTGGTTGTTACTACAGCAGTGGTTGTTACTACAGCAGCAGTGGTTGTTACTACAGCAGCAGTGGTTGTTACTACAGCAGCAGTGGTTGTTACTACAGCAGTAGTGGTTGTTACTACAGCAGTAGTGGTTGTTACTACAGCAGCAGTGGTTGTTACTACAGCAGTAGTGGTTGTTACTACAGCAGTAGTGGTTGTTACTACAGCAGTAGTGGTTGTTACTACAGCAGTAGTGGTTGTTACTACAGCAGTAGTGGTTGTTACTACAGCAGTGGTTGTTACTACAGCAGCTGCGGTTGTTACTACAGCAGTAGTGGTTGTTACTACAGCAGCAGTGGTTGTTACTACAGCAGCAGTGGTTGTTACTACAGCAGCAGTGGTTGTTACTACAGCAGCAGTGGTTGTTACTACAGCAGCAGTGTTGTTACTACAGCAGCAGTGGTTGTTACTACAGCAGCAGTGTTTGTTACTACAGCAGCAGTGGTTGTTACTACAGCAGCAGTGGTTGTTACTACAGCAGCAGTGGTTGTTACTACAGCAGCAGTGGTTGTTACTACAGCAGCAGTGGTTGTTACTACAGCAGCAGTGGTTGTTACTACAGCAGCAGTGGTTGTTACTACAGCAGCAGTGGTTGTTACTACAGCAGCAGTGGTTGTTACTACAGCAGCAGTGTTGTTACTACAGCAGCAGTGGTTGTTACTACAGCAGCAGTGGTTGTTACTACAGCAGCAGTGGTTGTTACTACAGCAGCAGTGGTTGTTACTACAGCAGCAGTGGTTGTTACTACAGCAGCAGTGTTGTTACTACAGCAGCAGTGGTCGTTACTACAGCAGCAGTGGTTGTCACTACAGCAGCAGTGTTGTTACTACAGCAGCAGTGTTGTTACTACAGCAGCAGTGGTGTTACTACAGCAGCAGTGTTGTTACTACAGCAGCAGTGGTTGTTACTACAGCAGCAGTGGTTGTTACTACAGCAGCAGTGGTTGTTACTACAGCAGCAGTGTTGTTACTACAGCAGCAGTGTTGTTACTACAGCAGCAGTGTTGTTACTACAGCAGCAGTGGTTGTTACTACAGCAGCAGTGGTTGTTACTACACCAGCTGCGGTTGTTACTACAGCAGCAGTGGTTGTTACTACAGCAGCAGTGTTGTTACTACAGCAGCAGTGTTGTTACTACAGCAGCAGTGGTTGTTACTACAGCAGCAGTGTTGTTACTACAGCAGCAGTGGTTGTTACTACAGCAGCAGTGGTTGTTACTACAGCACAGTGTTGTTACTACAGCAGCAGTGGTTGTTACTACAGCAGCAGTGGTTGTTACTACAGCAGCAGTGGTTGTTACTACAGCAGCAGTGGTTGTTACTACAGCAGCAGTGGTTGTTACTACAGCAGCAGTGTTGTTACTACAGCAGCAGTGGTTGTTACTACAGCAGCAGTGGTTGTTACTACAGCAGCAGTGGTTGTTACTACAGCAGCAGTGGTTGTTACTACAGCAGCAGTGGTTGTTACTACAGCAGCAGTGGTTGTTACTACAGCAGCAGTGGTTGTTACTACAGCAGTAGTGGTTGTTACTACAGCAGCAGTGGTTGTTACTACAGCAGCAGTGGTTGTTACTACAGCAGCAGTGGTTGTTACTACAGCAGTAGTGGTTGTTACTACAGCAGCAGTGGTTGTTACTACAGCAGCAGTGGTTGTTACTACAGCAGCAGTGGTTGTTACTACAGCAGCAGTGGTTGTTACTACAGCAGCAGTGGTTGTTACTACAGCAGCAGTGGTTGTTACTACAGCAGCTGCGGTTGTTACTACAGCAGCAGTGGTTGTTACTACAGCAGCAGTGGTTGTTACTACAGCAGCAGTGGTTGGTACTACAGCAGCAGTGGTTGTTACTACAGCTGCTGCGGTTGTTACTACAGCAGCAGTGGTTGTTACTACAGCAGTAGTGGTTGTTACTACAGCAGTGGTGTTTACTACAGCAGCAGTGGTGTTTACTACAGCAGCAGTGGTTGTTACTACAGCAGCAGTGGTTGTTACTACAGCAGCAGTGGTTGTTACTACAGCAGCAGTGGTTGTTACTACAGCAGCAGTGGTTGTTACTACAGCAGCAGTGGTTGTTACTACAGCAGCAGTGGTTGTTACACACAGCTGGTTGTTACTACAGCAGCAGGGTTGTTACTACAGCGCAGTGGTGTTACTACAGCAGCAGTGGTTGTTACTACAGCAGCAGTGGTTGTTACTACAGCAGCAGTGGTTGTTACTACAGCAGCAGTGGTTGTTACTACAGCAGCAGTGGTTGTTACTACAGCAGCAGTGTTGTTACTACAGCAGCAGTGGTTGTTACTACAGCAGCAGTGGTTGTTACTACAGCAGCAGTGGTTGTTACTACAGCAGTGTGGTTGTTACTACAGCAGCAGTGGTTGTTACTACAGCAGCAGTGGTTGTTACTACAGCAGCAGTGGTTGTTACTACAGCAGCAGTGGTTGTTACTAGCAGCTGCGGTTGTTACTACAGCAGCAGTGGTTACTACAGCAGCAGTGGTTGTTACTTACAGCAGTAGTGGTTGTACTACAGCAGCATGTGGTTGTTACTACAGCAGCAGTGGTTGTACTACAGCAGCTGCGGTTGTTACTACGGCAGTAGTGGTTGTTACTACAGCAGCAGTGGTTGTTACTACAGCAGCAGTGGTTACTACAGCAGCAGTGGTTGTTACTACAGCAGCTGCGTTGTTGTTACTACAGCAGTAGTTGTTTACTACAGCAGCTGCGGTTGTTACTACAGCAGTAGTGGTTGTTACTACAGCAGCAGTGGTTGTTACTACAGCAGCAGTGGTTGTTACTACAGCAGCAGTGGTTGTTACTACAGCAGCAGTGGTTGTTACTACAGCAGCTGTGGGTGTTACTACAGCAGCAGTGGTTGTTACTACAGCAGCAGTGGTTGTTACTACAGCAGCAGTGGTTGTTACTACAGCAGCAGTGGTTGTTACTACAGCAGCTGCGGTGGTTTTACTACAGCAGCAGTGGTTGTTACTACAGCAGCAGTGGTTGTTACTACAGCAGCAGCGGTTGTTACTACAGCAGTAGTGGTGTTACTACAGCAGCAGCGGTTGTTACTACAGCAGTAGTGGTTGTTACTACAGCAGCTGCGGTTGTTACTACAGCAGCAGTGGTTGTTACTACAGCAGCAGCGTTGTTACTACAGCAGCAGTGGTTGTTACTACAGCAGCTGCGGTTGTTACTACAGCAGCAGTGGTTGTTACTACAGCAGCAGTGGTTGTTACTACACGCAGCAGTGGTTGTTACTACAGCAGTAGTGGTTGTTACTACAGCAGCAGTGTTGTTACTACAGCAGCAGTGGTTGTTACTACAGCAGCAGTGGTTGTTACTACAGCAGTAGTGGTTGTTACTACAGCAGTAGTGGTTGTTACTACAGCAGCGCAGTGGTTGTTACTACAGCAGTAGTGGTTGTTACTACAGCAGCAGTGGTTGTTACTACAGCAGCAGTGGTTGTTACTACAGCAGTAGTGGTTGTTACTACAGCAGTAGTGGTTGTTACTACAGCAGCAGTGGTTGTTACTACAGCAGCAGTGGTTGTTACTACAGCAGTAGTGGTTGTTACTACAGCAGTAGTGGTTGTTACTACAGCAGCTGCGGTTGTTACTACAGCAGCAGTGGTTGTTACTACAGCAGCAGTGGTTGTTACTACAGCAGTAGTGGTTGTTACTACAGCAGTAGTGGTTGTTACTACAGCAGCAGTGGTTGTTACTACAGCACAGTGTGGTTGTTACTACAGCAGCTGCGGTTGTTACTACAGCAGCTGTGGTTGTTACTACAGCAGCAGTGGTTGTTACTACAGCAGCAGTGGTGTTACTACAGCAGCAGTGGTTGTGTTACTACAGCAGCAGTGGTTGTTACTACAGCAGCAGTGGTTGTTACTACAGCAGCAGTGGTTGTTACTACAGCAGCTGCGGTTGTTACTACAGCAGCAGTGGTTGTTACTACAGCAGCAGTGGTTGTTACTACAGCAGCAGTGGTTGTTACTACAGCAGCAGTGGTGTTACTACAGCAGCAGTGGTTGTTACTACAGCAGCAGTGGGTGTACTACAGCAGCAGTGGTTGTTACTACAGCAGCTGGGTGTTACTACAGCAGCAGTGGTTGTTACTACAGCAGCTGCGTTTGTTACTACAGCAGCAGTGGTTGTTACTACAGCAGCAGTGGTTGTTACTACAGCAGCAGTGGGTTACTACAGCAGCAGTGGTTGTTACTACAGCAGCAGTGGTTGTTACTACAGCAGCAGTGGTTGTTACTACAGCAGCAGTGGTTGTTACTACAGCAGCAGTGGGTGTTACTACAGCAGTAGTGGTTGTTACTACAGCAGCAGTGGTTGTTACTACAGCAGCAGTGGTTGTTACTACAGCAGCAGTGGTTGTTACTACAGCAGCAGTGGGTTGTTACTACAGCAGCAGTGGTTGTTACTACAGCAGCAGTGGTTGTTACTACAGCAGTAGTGGTTGTTACTACAGCAGCAGTGGTTGTTACTACAGCAGCAGTAGTTGTTACTACAGCAGCAGTGGTTGTTACTACAGCAGCAGTAGTTGTTACTACAGCAGCAGTGGTTGTTACTACAGCAGCTGCGGTTGTCACTACAGCAGCAGTGGTTGTTACTACAGCAGCTGCGGTTGTTACTACAGCAGCAGTGGTTGTTACTACAGCAGCAGTGGTTGTTACTACAGCAGCAGTGGTTGTTACTACAGCAGCAGTGGTTGTTACTACAGCAGCTGCGGTTGTTACTACAGCAGCAGTGGTTGTTACTACAGCAGCTGCGGTTGTTACTACAGCAGCAGTGGTTGTTACTACAGCAGCTGCGGTTGTTACTACAGCAGCAGTGGTTGTTACTACAGCAGCAGTGGTTGTTACTACAGCAGCAGTGGTTGTTACTACAGCAGCAGTGGTTGTTACTACAGCAGCAGTGGTTGTTACTACAGCAGCAGTGGTTGTTACTACATCAGCAGTGGTTGTTACTACAGCAGCTGCGGTTACTACAGCTGCGGTTGTTACTACAGCAGCTGCGGTTGTTACTACAGCAGCAGTGGTTACTACAGCAGCTGCGGTTACTACAGCTGCGGTTGTTACTACAGCAAGAGTGGTTGTTACTACAGCAGCAGTGGTTGTTACTACAGCAGCAGTGGTTGTTACTACAGCAGCAGTGGTTGTTACTACAGCAGCAGTGGTTGTTACTACAGCAGCTGCGGTTACTACAGCTGCGGTTGTTACTACAGCAAGAGTGGTTGTTACTACAGCAGCAGTGGTTGTTACTACAGCAGCAGTGGTTGTTACTACAGCAGCAGTGGTTGTTACTACAGCAGCAGTGGTGTTACTACAGCAGCAGTGATCGTCACTACAACAACAGCAACAACAACAACAACCACAGCAACAACAACAACAGCAGTAGCTACTGTTGTAGTTACTCCTGCAGTTGTATTTATTGTTGTGGTAACGGCTGAGTTTTGCGAGCCTTGACACCCCCCCTCACTCTCCCAGTCAATTGTTGGTCGAAAGTGTCATTTAAACTGTTCATAAACCTCTGCGGCTCCGGATCCGCAAGTGTCATGTGTCCTCGGCCCGTGTCGTGTGTGTCCTCGGCATGTGTCATGTCTCCTGCTGTCAGGAGGGAAAAGATGCTGCCTTTGAGGCTCTGAAACTCACAGTAACAGCGTGGAACAGCGCCGGTGGCATCTATTTGCCAGCTCGGCTTCAAAAGTCATGTATCTTAAACATTTGCATTTGACACGACTCGGTAATGGTCCAGGACGGACTGAAACGTTGTCGGGTGTGTACTTTGACATGTGTAGGCTGGGTGTCAGGTGTGTGGGCTGGGTGTAGGGTGCGTTGGCTGGGTGTCAGGTGTGTGGGCTGGGTGTCAGATGTATGGGTTGGGTGTCAGATGTATGGGTTGGGTGTCAGATGTATGAGCTGGGTGTCAGATGTGTGGGCTGGTGTCAGATGTGTCTACTGGGTGTCAGATGTGTGGGCTGGGTGTCAGATGTGTGGGCTGGGTGTCAGTTGTATTGCCTGGGTGTCAGATGTATGGGCTGGATGTCAGTTGTGTAGGCTGGGTGTCAGAGGTGTGTGGCTGGGTGTCAGATGTGTCAGATAATGGCAGTGGTTTTTGCTCCTTTTTAACATATTCGAATTCAAAAGCAAAAACCACTGCCAGTATTGGAACTATTCGTACAAGTGAAGGTTCATACACGGAGGATGACAAAGAAATTAGTGAAATCCTAAAAAAGCAGTATGAGGACATGTTTAGCACTCCAATAAACAACATGAAAGTAGAAGATCCAGACAATTTCTTTATGCGTGATATCCAAACACCTGTAAATATAACTGATATCAACACGAGCGTGGCAGAGTATGAAAGAGAATTGACAACATGCCCATGCACTCGGCCCCGGGTCCAGACTCATGGTATTCAGTATTTATAAAGAAATGCAAAGTGCCAGTAGCACAGGCACTCAGTATAGTGTGGAGGAAGAGCTTGGACACGGGGGAGATCCAGACATAGCTCCTCTACACAAGGGAGGGAACAAAGCATTGGCAACGAATTATAGACCAGTTGCACTAACGTCCCACATAATAAAAGTATTTGAGAGAGTGATCAGGAGACAGGTCACTAGTTTCATGGAGACCATGACCTTCACAACCCAGGCCAACATGGAGACCAATGACCTCCACAACCCAGGCCAACATGGAGACCAATGACCTCCACAACCCAGGCCAACATGGAGACCAATGACCTCCACAACCCAGGCCAACATGGATTTCGAGCAGGAAGATCGTGCCTCTCACACCAGTTTGTAATTAACCACCAGTTTGTAATCAACCACCAGTTTGTAATCAACCCGTTTGTAATTCACCGTTTTGTGCTTGTTATTGACCGTTTTCTACTTGTTATTGACCGTTTTCTACTTGTTATTGACCGTTTTCTACTTGTTATTGACCGTTTTCTACTTGTTATTGACCGTTTTGTGCTTGTTATTGACCGTTTTCTACTTGTTATTGACCGTTTTGTACTTGTTATTGACCGTTTTCTACTTGTTATTGACCGTTTTCTACTTGTTATTGACCGTTTTCTACTTGTTATTGACCGTTTTGTGCTTGTTATTGACCGTTTTGTGCTTGTTATTGTTCGTTTTGTATTCGTTATTAAGCGTTTTATAGTTGTTATTGACCGTTTTGTTCTTGTTTACTGTTTTGTACCTGTTGTTGACCGTTTTTTTAAGTTATTGACCGTTTTTAATAGTTATTGACCGTTTTTAATAGTTATTGACCCTTGTTTAATAGTTATTGACCGTTTTTTAATAGTTATTGACCGTTTTTAATAGTTATTGACCGTTTTTAATAGTTATTGACCGTTTTTAATAGTTATTGACCGTTTTTTAAGTTATTGACCGTTTTTAATAGTTATTGACCGTTTTTAATAGTTATTGACCGTTTTTAATAGTTATTGACCGTTTTTAATAGTTATTGACCGTTTTTATAGTATTACGTTTAATATTCTGACCGTTTTTAATAGTTATTGACCGTTTTTTAATAGTTATTGACCGTTTTTTGCTGTTTATTCCCGATTGTTGTTTATATTCACCGTATATTTGTAAATCCTCCGTTTGATTGTGAGTCATCAGGTTGGTGATTGTGAGTCATCAGGTTGATTGTGAGTCATCAGCTTGTGATTGTGAGATCATCAGCTGTGATTGTGAGACATCAG
>WNGS01163002.1:6540920-6568959 GCA_020271785.1 Procambarus virginalis | reverse complement strand
AGCTACTTGAGCACTACGACAAAGTCATTGAGGCATTAGAAGAAAAAACAGAATGCAGATGTGGGTATACACGGACTTCGCAAAGGCACATCTGGATAAATGTGACATGGCGTGATAGCACACAAAGATGAAGTCAATGGGCATAACTGGTAAGGATGGACGCCTGGATACTCGGTTTTCTGTCGAACAGAACACAGTAGTAGACGGTCAACTATGTAAAATCGAGTCCAAGCGCAGTTAAAAGCTCTGTACCTCAAGGTACAGGTCCTTGCACCGACTGCTTTTCCTTATTCTCATATCAGATATAGACTCAAATACAAGGCACAGCTTCGTATCATCCTTTGCAGATGACACAAAAACAGCATGAAAATTACCTCTGCTGAAGACATCTAAAAACTACAAGAAGATATTAATAAAGGTTTTCAATTGGGTAGCAGAAAATAACATGATTTACCAGCGATAAATTTCCAGGTACTCAGGTACGGTAAAAATGAGGACCTTAAACATAATACAGCGTACACAACACAATCGAATCTGTCCATAGTAGGAAAGCAACATGTCAAGGATTTGGGAATAATGATGTCCGACGACCTAACGTTAAAGCCAAGCTGTAAAATACACATCGCGTGTTCTACAATTCTCTTGTAAACTCCTTTCCTAAATACTCTGGAGCTTTGCTTGCTCCTGCTATCTTTTCTCCTTCCCTCTTCCTCTTATGTATTTCCTGCATTCTCCACCCCACTTCTATCTCTCATTATGTGATCCTTCTTTTCTGCCTTTTTCTCTGTGTCTAATGCATGAGGCCAGGATCCACCACAGTCCTCTGAAACTGTCCAGTGAATGATCTTGTAAAAAGGTCCTGTGATTGTGAGACATCAAGTGTGGATTTGTGAGACATCAAGTGTGATTATGAGTCATCAAGTGTGATTGTGAGACATCAGTGTGTATTGTACTCACCGTTTGTTGAGTCCTGCTGCGATGATGCACAGTTAGCATCAGCGAGCAGATGAGAATAGTGAGAGCAGCAACATGTTCCACACTGTTCACATCTATTCATCAATATCATCTTGAACAAAAACTGTTTCTGCAAATTGTTCAGTTCTTTGGAAATATCGATAATTGGAACACACGAATTCACTTTATTGACACATTGTATTGGTTCTTTCTGTATTTTTACTGATTTTGTTGTATATTGTGTATATATGCTGTATTATATGAGAAATGGTCGTTATAGACGACTTTATATACGAATTGTTCATTCCTGAACAACTCCAATGAAAAATCATATACACCTAGATTTTTGGTACAATTTATGGGGCAACTTTCAGAAATCGATTTCAGATATATATATATATATATATATTAATATATATATAAATATATATATATATATATATATAATATACACGTTTGTTTCAAGACCTGGAGTGAACACTAGTTAATATATATGGTAATGACCTCATGACTGGTTCGTTGGTCGTTTAAGTGGTGTTCGGAGCAGCGCTAAGTGGCCTGGTGTTTCTGCTCACCAACCATCACTATAATGGCTCGCGGAAGAGAGGCGTCGCGGTGAGGGAGTGTGAGAGAGAGTGAGAGAGAAGGGGGGGTAGGGTGGGAGGGTCCGCGAGAGCCTCACTTCACCGTCCTCCTCCGATGGTGGTCGGAGGTGTACTGAGTCCAGGAACTCTCCGTACCTCCCCCCTCACCCTGGCCCCAGGGGCCCTCTCTCACCCTGGCCCCAGGGGCCCTCCCTCACCCTGGCCCCAGGGGGCCCTCTCTCACCCTGGCCCCAGGGGGCCCTCTCTCACCCTGGCCCCAGGGGCCCCTCCCTCACCCTGGCCCCAGGGGCCCCTCCCTCACCCTGGCCCCAGGGGCCCTCCCTCACCCTGGCCCCAGGGGCCCCTCCCTCACCCTGGCCCCAGGGGCCCCTCCCTCACCCTGGCCCCAGGGGCCCTCCCTCACCCTGGCCCCAGGGCCCCTCCCTCACCCTGGCCCCAGGGGCCCTCCCTCACTCTGGCCCCAGGGGCCCCTCTCTCACCCTGGCCCCAGGGGCCCCCTCTCACCCTGGCCCCAGGGGCCCTCCCTCACCCTGGCCCCAGGGGCCCCTCTCTCACCCTGGCCCCAGGGGCCCCTCTCTCACCCTGGCCCCAGGGGCCCCTCTCTCACCCTGGCCCCAGGGGCCCCCTCTCACCCTGGCCCCAGGGGGCCCTCTCTCACCCTGGCCCCAGGGGCCCTCCCTCACCCTGGCCCCAGGGGCCCTCCCTCACCCTGGCCCCAGAGGCCCTCCCTCACCCTGGCCCCAGGGGCCCTCCCTCACCCTGGCCCCAGGGGCCCTCCCTCACCCTGGCCCCAGGGGCCCTCCCTCACCCTGGCCCCATGGGCCCTCCCTCACTCCCTACCCATGACTCATAGCTGTAATATGATCCATCAACAAACTCTGCAACAAATTTATAAACCTTAACATTTTCCTGGACTGAGCTGTGTGTTGGTTTAATTGCTGCAATGTTTTCATAAATGGCCGACGATTTAGGCCTTTGTTATCTATATTGTACTTGGCTTTATCTAAATATTTGTTTTATTTTCAAGGAATTCCAAAACTGCATGTATATAATTTTCACATCAATTGTAGTTCAAGAATATATATATATATATATATATATATATATATATATATATATATATATATATATATATATATGTTAGAGCATTGGTACACATCAAGTATATTTTCTTATATATCATATTTTCTTTGTTGGCTGATGCAATAAAATAAAATACTGCATCTGTAAATGTACTGAAAATAATGTAAATTTAATAAAAACTAAATTGGTCTGGTGTAGCACAGTATAATAGTTGGCCTATGATAATAGTTTTTGGCTCTCCTGCATCGTTCAAGTGTGTGTGGTTGTGTACTGCATTCCTTCAGTGGGTATAAAACATGTTTGGGTCACGAAATGCTGTTGTCTAGGATTCAGCAAACATTTACGAGCTCACTTACGAAAGCTGTATATCTTGTCTCAAACATGTCGGCCTTGAATACATTTATTAAAGCGTTTAAGAAGCACTCCGAGGTTGTTTATAACAGTTATAACCTCGGGTTGTGAAGTTTTCAAGGTTAGAACAATCAGCATTGTAAACTCTCAGTGGTTGGGTAGAAAGAGCGAGTGAACACAACTATGAAACGCGAACATCAACCGTAAAATATGTTAGACTTTTTTTTCCAATTTTGGGAAGTGCCGTGCACAGTTTTGGGGGATATTTTGCTTGCAAGTTCGTACACTCAACTTCCAGTGCAGCTTTGCAACCACAACGTCACAAAAATAGTGTATTAAATTGCCCGAACGTATTCTAACCGAGAACGCGTGAATAGACAATGGAACATCACATCAATTTGGCGCTCCGCTCTGATTTATTGTACATCATATTTTGACGTTGAAGAATTTGACGTTAATATATGATGTTTTGTTGGTGAGGAAAAGTTGTCAGTTACCTCGTGGGACGGGAGAGGTTTCTCATCGTCACAAGTCATCGTTCATCACAACAATCATCGTTCAACGAGGTAAACCCTATTCAACACACACAACAATCCCAAGAGCGTGATGCATCAAATAAACAAATCCACAAGGGCCGTGACGAGGATTCGAACCTACGTCCAAGATGATCCCAGATGCGTGCCTTAGTCGACTGCGCCACGACAATGGTCAAAAGAATAACAACCCGGAGCGCTACTGCCCTCCCCCCCCCCCCGCCCAGGCTTTTGCAGCCTCTCCGAAGCACTGATAGAGGTTGTACACAACAGCCAACTCCCAACAGTTGGGAGCCGGTCGGCCGAGCGGACAGCACGCTGGACTTGTGATCCTGTGGTCCTGGGTTCGATCCCGGGCGCCGGAAAGAAACAATGGGTAGAGTTTCTTTCACCCTATGCCCCTGTTACCTAGCAGTAAAATAGGTACCTGGGTGTTAGTCAGCTGTCACGGGCTGCTTCCTGGGGGTGGAGGCCTGGTCGAGGACCGGGCCGCGGGGACACTAAAGCCCCGAAATCATCTCAAGATAACCTCAAGATAACATGCTAATTTGAACGCTATTCATTGCTCCAGCTACTGTCACTCACAGCCGTCATCATTCATCAGTATCATCATTCATAAACACAACAATCATCATCGGTACAATCACTACGTAGCCACAATCACCCCCCGAGAGGGGGGGGGTGAGGGGGAGGGGGGAGGCACAAAGACCATTCCCAGCTTCACAATTTCAAAATCAATTCAGCTCATCAAACACACACACACACACACACACACACACACACACACACACACACACACACACACACACACACACACACACGGACAAGTTGCGTGGCACTGTCTTCGCCTTCGTTATGTCCCTGTCTGCGATACATTCCGCTCCGGACGAGCGGAATGTCTCTTAACCGAACAAAGAACACACAATCATCCGGATAAGAACATTAAAGCAAGAATGGCGCCCATGAATTTATATTCCCTGAACTTTTATTCGGAAATGTAGGAGAGGTGTTCGGATAGAAGGTCTTAATGATAATAATGTTTGAAGTGTTCGGATATATCACCGCCCAGCGAGGCCCTGAAGCGAGCAAATTGCGATTAACATGCTTAACGTGATCAGTTTTGCATGGAATATTAATACCTTACTGGTGTTATTACTTATAAAACGATAATTAAATGTTTTTGATTATAAATGTGACAAAAATCTGGTATTTAGAAAGTGTGCGCTCTTACAGTATCTGTGTTTGTTTTCTTTTGTTTTTGTTATATTTCAATGTAAACTTGTCAATCACAGAGCCTGTTGGATGGTTTGTTTGTTCTGCCTGTTGTGGAATGTGTGTGTGTGGGGGGGGGTGTCCACCAGTACTGGTATGCACGTGACGTCGCTGGAAAACAGAAGAGCTTCGGGAGACATGATCACCACATACAAAATTCTCAGGAAAGTTAACAGGATAGATACGGATTATTTAACACGGGTGGCACACGCACAAGGGGACACAGGTGGAAGCTGAGTACCCAAATGAGCCACAGAGACATTAAAAAGAACTTGTCAATGTTATCTTCTTGAGGTTATCTTGAGATGGTTTCGGGGCTTAGTGTCCCCGCGGCCCGGTCTTCGACCAGGCCTCCTTTTTGTTACACATCCCCAGAAAGCAGCCTATTGACTGCTTGAAGAACAGGTGCACCAGGGTGAAAAAAACTCTGTCCATTTGTTTCCGCCTCCGCCGGGAATCGAACCCCGAACCTCAGGACTATGAATCCCGAGCACTGTCCACTTAGCCGTCAGGCCCCAACCGTTATGGAGACAGTAGTTAGTAAATGGAATGCATTAAGCAGTGATGTGGTGGAGGCTGACTCCATACACAATTTCAAATGTAGATATGATAGAGCCCAGTAGGTTCAGGAACCTGTAAAACAGTAGACTGACCGATGAGAGGCGGGACCAAGGAGCCGAAGTTCAACCCCACGAAAGCACAACTAGTTGAGCACTTTCAATAGTCTTCAAAAGCCTTAACCTGACAAAGTTTAAACAGGCAGAGTGTAATTGGTTCCCCCACGAAGCCATAAATTCCCAATCCACCTCAAAACTTTGGTCATATCACCCAATTTGGGTTAAAAAAAATACTCGAGGCATATTTTTCATATACTATAAAAATTGTATTTACTAATACAATAAATTGTATTAATAGCAATATATTAACAAAAATAATGTTTCTAACAAATACTGGAAAGTTTAAATTATTTCCCTCATTCTGTAAGTTCTTGTGACATCATTCTGTAAGTTCCCTGACATCATTCTGTAAGTTCCCCTGACATCATTCTGTAAGTTCCCCTGACATCATTCTGTAAGTTCCTCTGACATCATTCTGTAAGTTCGCCTGACATCGTTCTGTAAATTCCCCTGACATCATTCTGTAAGTTCCCCTGACATCATTCTGTAAGTTCCCCTGACATCATTCTGTAAGTTCCCCTGACATCATTCTGTAAGTTCCCCTGACATCATTCTGTAAGTTCCCCTGACATCATTCTGTAAGTTCCCCTGACATCATTCTGTAAGTTCCCCTGACATCATTCTGTAAGTTCGCCTGACATCATTCTGTAAGTTCCCTTGACATCATTCTGCAAGTTCCCCTGACATCATTCTGTAAGTTCCCTGACATCATTCTGTAAGTTCCCCTGACATCATTCTGTAAGTTCCACTGACATCATTCTGTAAGTTCCACTGACATCATTCTGTAAGTTCCCCTGACATCATTCTGTAAGTTCCCCTGACATCATTCTGTAAGTTCGCCTGACATCATTCTGTAAGTTCCCCTGACATCATTCTGTAAGTTCCCCTGACATCATTCTGTAAGTTCCCTGACATCATTCTGTAAGTTCCCTGACATCATTCTGTAAGTTCCACTGACATCATTCTGTAAGTTCCACTGACATCATTCTGTAAGTTCCACTGACATCATTCTGTAAGTTCCATGACATCATTCTGTAAGTTCCACTGATATCATTCTGTAAGTTCCCCTGACATCATTTGTAAGTTCCCCTGACATCATTCTGTAAGTTTCTTGTGATCCAAACACTGCCATTAAAAGGGCTGGTAAATAACAGAGGTGACTTGAGTTGATGTCACACCTGTGTCATTCATCTATTGTCCGCGTCTATTAAAGAGCATACAACAATGGGAGTCAATTATACAACATAAAACATTTGTAGTCTATTAACGAGCATTCAAGTCTGAAGTCTATCAGAGTGTACACAAATTTATTGTGTACACTCTGTACAATTATGTACAACTTATTGTGGATAACTGCCCACCATTTTCTTTGTTATTTAATAAAGACAAACGATAGCAATATTTACTATAAATAAAAAAAAGAGCTTGAAGGTTGGTCTTATATAATGATAAAAAATTTAAGTCTTTGCATTTCAAACTTGCTATATTTCTCTTTATATAGTATAGGAACGTTGAGTACAAAGATAACAACTTAAAAAAATAAATTCAAATTTAATAACAGTTCCAGAATTTAAGACGCGATACACAAGAGATAAAAAAGATCAAGGAAACATGATTACGGCATGCAAATTCCTCGGGGAATTAATAAGGAAATAAGGACACATTATTTGGCCTAAATTGCTTTGCAACCAGTTGTCAATGATGTAAACTAATTACCCAAATGAGCAACATTGTTATTAGTAAGAACTGCATTACTGTCAAACGTTACAGCTTGAAGGCGATATCGGACTTAGAGAGGGTCACAGAGTCGCTGAAGGAGACTGAAGAGTACAATCTCTTGTCTTTGCGCACACGCGCAATCAACCGCACACATGCGCGCGATAGGTTATCTTGAGGTTATCTTGAGATGATTTCGGGGCTTTTTTAGTGTCCCAGCGGCCCGGTCCTCGACCAGGCCTCCACCACCAGGAAGCAGCCCGTGACAGCTCACTAACACCCAGGTACCTATTTTACTGCTAGGTAACAGGGGCATAGGGTGAAAGATACTTTGCCCATTGTTTCTCGCCGGCGCCTGGGATCGAACCCGGGACCACAGGATCACAAGTCCAGCGTGCTGTCCGCTCGGCCGACCGGCTCCCAAAATGGTGCGCATGAACACACACGATTTCCGTCAATATCGTCCAGGTTCGACAGATTTAATAAAAATAGATTACGTCTAGTGACTGTCTATTGTAGGGCGTTCAGCTGTTACACCCTGTTACTGTGTGTAAAACTAGTAGGGTAAGGCTTACCATGAGCTATGGGAAGGGAAAGCTCTCAGCCAGCTAACAGGAGTCAGCAGTCGTCTGCTCCTGTACCCTCCTGTGTGTAAAACTAGTAGGGTAAGGCTTACCATGAGCTATGGGAAGGGAAAGCTCTCAGCCAGCTAACAGGAGTCAGCAGTCGTCTGCTCCTGTACCCTCCTGTGTGTAAAACTAGTAGGGTAAGGCTTACCATGAGCTATGGGAAGGGAAAGCTCTCAGCCAGCTAACAGGAGTCAGCAGTCGTCTGCTCCTGTACCCTCCTGTGTGTAAAACTAGTAGGGTAAGGCTTACCATGAGCTATGGGAAGGGAAAGCTCTCAGCCAGCTAACAGGAGTCAGCAGTCGTCTGCTCCTGTACCCACCTGTGTGTAAAACTAGTAGGGTAAGGCTTACCATGAGCTATGGGAAGGGAAAGCTCTCAGCCAGCTAACAGGAGTCAGCAGTCGTCTGCTCCTGTACCCACCTGTGTGTAAAACTAGTAGGGTAAGGCTTACCATGAGCTATGGGAAGGGAAAGCTCTCAGCCAGCTAACAGGAGTCAGCAGTCGTCTGCTCCTGTACCCACCTGTGTGTAAAACTAGTAGGGTAAGGCTTACCATGAGCTATGGGAAGGGAAAGCTCTCAGCCAGCTAACAGGAGTCAGCAGTCGTCTGCTCCTGTACCCACCTGTGTGTAAAACTAGTAGGGTAAGGCTTACCATGAGCTATGGGAAGGGAAAGCTCTCAGCCAGCTAACAGGAGTCAGCAGTCGTCTGCTCCTGTACCCACCTGTGTGTAAAACTAGTAGGGTAAGGCTTACCATGAGCTATGGGAAGGGAAAGCTCTCAGCCAGCTAACAGGAGTCAGCAGTCGTCTGCTCCTGTACCCACCTGTGTGTAAAACTAGTAGGGTAAGGCTTACCATGAGCTATGGGAAGGGAAAGCTCTCAGCCAGCTAACAGGAGTCAGCAGTCGTCTGCTCCTGTACCCACCTGTGTGTAAAACTAGTAGGGTAAGGCTTACCATGAGCTATGGGAAGGGAAAGCTCTCAGCCTGCTAACAGGAGTCAGCAGTCGTCTGCTCCTGTACCCACCTGTAAACAAATATATATATATTAGAATTTATCTGAAAAAAATGCACAGTAATATCACTCAGAATTTTTTTTTAAAGATATATGGAATCGCCAGAAGTGATCAATATTCCTCATGTTGCATTATCTCCAGAAGTAATAATGAACAGGAAGAGAGACAAAGGAATGCAACAGTACAGGTGAGTCGACCTCCACTATTCATTTCTTGACGGTAAAGTGGCTTTCAGCTCGACCTCAAGGAGTGAGAGGTTGAGTACGTGGAGAAGAATAGCCGGATGGGGCGACTCAAGGAGCACTCTAAGGAGCACTCTAAGGAGCACTGCAAATGTGCAGTGCTGCCACTAACAACATGGGAGAGAGAAAAAAGAGAGGACCGTAGAGAGAGAGAGAGAGAGAGAGAGAGAGAGAGAGAGAGAGAGAGAGAGAGAAGAAGTCTCTCTCTCTCTCTCTCTCTCTCTCTCTCTCACACACACACTCTCTCTCTCACCCACCAGTTATTCTGAACAATTAGCCCCTCTGTGAACTAGGCCAAACGTGAACAATTCGACAACGCTGACTTCAACAGACTTCTATAATCAATATATTCGCCACAGCGAGGTATACTCTCCCCTCCGGTAGACGTATACCAGGACGACGGTATAATCTCNCTGTCATTTGTGTGTATACTGTCATTTATGAATGTATACCGTTATATGTGTGTGTATGTTGTTAGTTGTGAGTGTATACTGCTATGCTGAGGAAATTATGCAATGTTGCATCGAGAAATCGAAATAAAAAAGCTAAAAAAACACTCAATACTGTTTTTGCTATTCATATATATATATATATATATAGATATATATATCTATATATTCTATATATATAATATATATAATAATATATATATATATATATATATATATATATTATATATATATATATATTCTAATAAATAGTATCTGCCTTCAAAATATAAGTCTGCCTATCACATTATAATTGCAATAACAATATAAGTAAGAATAAGTGTGCATGACCAGCAGTACTGATATATGATGGACAAGCAGGCATAAATATATATAAGAGGAAAACTGGAGAAGTGTAACTGTTATTAATATTAGCAAGTGTTATACTTAGTGTGTAATAGGAGGCGTGCGCTTGTTTCAGTCAGCCAGCGGGGTGCTGGTGCTGCTGGTGGGCGTGGTGGTGGGGGCTTGGGTGCTGGGGCGTGTGGTGCATCATGGGCGTGGCTCATGGTCAGTATGGGCGTGACCTGGGCGCTGGTCTCCGCGCCCTGCAGCGAGCAGCCGAGGACGCCACCAGTAGGTCCTCCTCTCTCCTCACTAAATGTAAACCATTCAAAAGTAATGATAATAATGAGTAATTCACTCATCGCCCTCTCCTGTGCCAGGTAAGTCCACTACGGGCTCACCATAGCCCGTGCTACTTGGAACTTTTGGTTCCCAGTAGCGAATCTTAAACAACATGAGTAATTCTTATAATAATTCCCTCGTTGTCGGGGACAGGAAGTCTGTAGTTAGGCCAAGGTCTTTCTCTGTAACTAACTGACACTGTAACTATAAGGTGTGAAGGATAGATGAAGTTGTTTATATAATAATCTAAGATGAGGTCTGATAAAGACCTTTTGTGCCCTCTGTAATGCTTTTTGCTCACAGGATGGGTATGGGGTGCACAATAAACTAGCCGCCTCCGGCGGCAACAAAACAAGGCCAAGGTCTTCCTAGGCCTACTACTGTCCTTTCCCAGGATGCAACCCACAACAGTTGCCTAACTCCTTAGTACTGTACCTATTTACTGTTAAGGGAATAAATACATCAAGTGAAAAAGAAACATTACCAACAATTTTTGTCTCGGCCGGGGATCGAACCCGCATCCTCCATTATGAGTTGAGCAGGACCCATTAATTCCTGTATTAAATGCAGGAGCCATATAAATATGGCGTACGAAGTATTTATGGTAGAGAGGGTTGGTACATTACTTTTACGGGTTATTCATGCCCGTGCCACCTCTTGTGTGTGGCTTAATCTTTTATCAATCATCGGTACATTACTGTGAGAGGGAGAGTAAGGTGAGGCAGGGAGGTGAGGCCACAACACTGGAGCACACAGCCCGAGGTGTGTGTTGCTAGCCTCACCACCACCACCACACCCTGCCACCTCCCGCTGACATCTAGTGTTTAGTGCTATACACAGCTCATCTGGGAGGCATCCAGTGACTCCTGCCACACACTGCACGGTAAAAGGCAGACTAGCAGTAGAACCACGTTCTCTGAGACTATATTGGTGCTTACATAGTAACAAATATTCGTTAAAAAATATTGAATTTGATGATTGAGAGCGACAATATTGGTCAAGTATTTGCTGACCATGAATGGTTTTCCTTGCTTGTGGCTGGAACTGTATATGCCTTCTCCCTTGGCTTGCCACACGTCCTGCTTCAGCACTGTCCTCCGTCAGTGCAAAATTAAGTATACATACTCTGTAACAATTTCCCCCTACTTGGACTGGTCCGTACAGCGTCGATCTAGCTGCTTGCAGGTCGGCGTTCAAACTCCGATGGTCCTAGTAGATTTACACCCTCCGTCATATCCCAGCTCCTTGCCCTCATGTCCCTTCCAAGGGCTATATAGTCGTCCTGGGTTGGCGCTTTCTCATAATTGCCTAACCTCTGTAACGACTATAATTAACCACTGTATCATGTTTTCTTCTATGTATTTTATATAACATTATTATTATTATTATTAAGTGATTTCAGGAGGCGAAGGACTTGATCTTGTCATATAACAGCAGGTGAGAGCTTTAACACACTGCTGCCAGCTAGCCACAGAGGCTATCGTACTGGATTATTAACTTGTATCTTAGGAACAAAGTAGGTCGCCAGTTAATTAGTTTTATTAATTTATAATTGCAATCAAGGGGTATCTTTTTCCTATCAACCTCTTCCCCTCGGTCTCCAATTCTCTCTTTTCCACTCTCTTTCCTTGCGCTCTTCACTCATGGCTCTCTTCCCTTCTCCCTTCCCACCACACTCGCACATACACAGGTGATGAAATCGAAGCGGAGCTCTGGCGGTCATGGAAGCACTTTAATTATTAGGAATCTGTATCTTGGGAAGATAAGGGGGCCGACAGGGAATTGGGAGCTGCACAACCTCGCTGATATATGGTGTGATGGCTCGCGCTTGGCTACCCATATGTCTCTGTAAATAAAGACGTACAGAAAGTTCTGGCTGTGAGCAGACGGATGGAACGGGAAGTATTTGAATAAACATGTGAATGCAGTGTTTTTTTGTGTGTGTGGGGGGGGAAGCATCTTTGATCTTAATAATCATGAAGGTGTCTTCAACACGCCATCACTGCATCCGAGTGTCCTTGTTGCACCAATGTTGACAGTTTAGAAGACGACCCTCAATGGTGATAACTCTTATACACGACCACCACTACCTTTGATAAGACTACCTACTAACCTTAGTACCTTTGATAACACGACCTATTGTCCTCAGTACCTTTGATAATGCGACCTGTTGTCCTCAGTACTCTTAACACAGCCTACAGTACACCACCCACTAGGGCAGCACACATCTTTATACCCCGGAATGTGCTGTGCACCTCTACAGTTCCCGTATGTCTACTCTCTGCCTCTTTAGCGCCTGTGCGTAGTGTACACTTGCACAAAGATCGACTCCTGGTTTAACCTTGACGACGAATGGACACCTGCTCCGCCTGGGGGGCGCCAGATCACGTTCAATTTACCCATACGGTTTTGATACTGCCCTCTGGCATTCCTATTGAACGGTCCGGTTTGTTACGATGCCTGGCGTCGTAACAAACCGGACTTAGAGGAAAGTTGATAGATGTTGAACGTTTTCTGGCTGGTTCTTCGGTCGGGGTGACGGTGTCCGGCGCCGGCTTGGCCGAGAGGTGCCGGAAGTTGGCAGGTCTTAGTGAGCTCTGGGTGTGCCCACAGACTTGCTGAGGGCGGTCTTCATTTCTGCCGGAGGACACTGGAAGACATTTTGCATTTTAGAAGGGGGCCCTTGTTTATGCTTTGGCTACCCAGTGTTCTCTGTGTGGGGTAGGGCCGGTCCTTGCTTCCCTGAGAGACTCCTGGGGCTTCCCAATCATCTGCCCATCAGTGTGTTTATTTCCCTGCAAGTCGCATTCGTTTCCATCGACAGATTTTTATTTAGCCATATGGCTTTGCGATTTACCCTTCGGTACACCGGGGCACATGCAGCACCTCTGCCGTCGCGGCCCCCTAAACCAACAACAACTATGTATAATGTGCACCGGTACAATGGCACATGTGGTGTACAACTTGGTTCTCTATACAGATACGAGTCACTGCGGCTACACCGGCGGCGAGCACTGCAGGC
The DNA here is from genome assembly GCA_020271785.1 of Procambarus virginalis. Taxonomy (NCBI): domain Eukaryota; kingdom Metazoa; phylum Arthropoda; class Malacostraca; order Decapoda; family Cambaridae; genus Procambarus; species Procambarus virginalis. The sequence goes on along the minus strand of WNGS01163002.1, from coordinate 6,555,745 downwards.
AGACGAGACGTGCGAGTGGCTCAACCTGCTGGTGAACCGCTGGTGGGTCTTCTCCTCTGCCTCCATCTTTGCCAGGGTCAAGGCCGCCCTCGATCCCAGACTCAATGATGCCAAGCCCGCCTTTCTAGGTGGGTTCCTACAGCAAGCCCGCTTTCCTGGATGTCTGCATAGTCGAGCATCAGCTTACATAAGTCAAGCCTAGCTGTATGTGGTGCTGTAGTCATGCCAGTGTATAGTACTGTAGCCACACCAGCATGTGTACTGTAGTTATACCAGCGTGTGATACTGTAATTATGCTTGCGTGTGGTACTGTAGTCACGCTGGCATGTGGTAAGACTGGTGGACCAGTGGGCGTGATGTTCTAACACTGTTATTTCCTCCCAACAGAGGCCATCTCTCTAAAGCAGTTGAGTCTTGGGGATCGGACGCCCGTGCTGCGTAGTGTGAGGGCGTGGGACATCTCCAGCACAGCTGGGGGCATAGAGGGCATGCCCCGCCGCCAACTGTGCCCAGCACGCCCACCTCCGGGCCTCGCACACGCCCCCACACACACCCTAGCCATTATGTGTGATCTTGCTCTCGACTCTGATTCCTTCTCTGCCGTCCTCGCCGCAAGGATAGGTGGCAAGGGGTGAGTATCTCGGTGTGGTTGATTGATGGGATAACTGCAGACAGTGATACAGTGGTCACATTCCGCCCAGTCAAGGTCTCCCATGTCATCCAAGAGAGTAGTGAAGCCATATGTGACATATTTCTCTCCATTTGCATACCTTTAGTATCTTTACACTTTGCATGACCACACAAACCCATGAACAAAACAGAAAGTCTGTTAAGAGCAAAAAACACCACACAAAATTAGACAATTGGCCATCAAAATTTAATTTATTTGATCTTAGGATTTAGGTAACCTTCCACAACAACAACAATCTAGCTGATTGTCGGATAGTGATATTAGAAGGAGGAGGGGAGAGGGATAGTGACATTAGGAGGAGGAGGAGGGGGGGGAGAGGAATACTGACATTAGGAGGAGGGGAGAGGGATAGTGACATTATGAGGGGGAGAGGGATAGTGACATTAGGAGGAGGGGAGAGGGATAGTGACATTAGGAGGGGGAGAGGGATAGTGACATTAGGAGGAGGGAGAGGGATAGTGACATTAGGAGGATGAGGAGAGGGATAGTGACATTAGGAGGATGGGGAGAGGGATAGTGACATTAGGAGGACGGGGAGAGGGATAGTGACATTAGGAGGATGGGGAGAGGGATAGTGACATTAGGAGGATGGGGAGAGGGATAGTGACATTAGGAGGGGGGAGGGATAGTGACATTAGGAGGATGAGGAGAGGGATAGTGACATTAGGAGGATGGGGAGAGGGATAGTGACATTAGAAGGATGGGAGAGGGATAGTGACATTAGGAGGATGGGGAGAGGGGATAGTGACATTAGGAGGAGGGGGAGAGGGATAGTGACATTAGGATTGAGAGGGATAGTGATATTAGGAGGATGGGGAGAGGGATAGTGACATTAGGAAGAGGGTGACAGGGATAGTGATATTAGGAGGATGGGGAGAGGGATAGTGACATTAGGAAGAGGGTGAGAGGGATAGTGATATTAGGAGGATGGGAAGAGGGATAGTGACATTAGGAGGATGAGGAGAGGGATAGTGACATTAGGAGGGGGGAGAGGGATAGTGACATTAGGAGGATGAGGAGAGGGATAGTGACATTAGGAGGATGGGGAGAGGGATAGTGACATTAGAAGGATGGGGAGAGGGATAGTGACATTAGAAGGATGGGGAGAGGGATAGTGACATTAGAAGGATGGGGAGAGGGATAGTGACATTAGGAGGATGGGGAGAGGAATAGTGACATTAGGAGGATGGGGAGAAGGATAGTGACATTAGGAGGATGGGGAGAGGGATTGTGGCATTAAGAAGAGGGGGAGAGGGATAGATTCATTAGGAGGAACAAAAAAATTTAAATAACAAAAAATTCCCAAATCTACAAAAGAAAAATTAAAATTCGCCAACAAAAATAAAAGTGCAGCAACGAAATAATGCCAAATCCGCCAACAAAATAATTCCTAATTCACCAACAAAAAAATTCCATATCCACCAACAAAAAATTTCAAATCTACCAACAAAAAATCCAAATCCACCACCAACAACAACAACAAAATCTGCCACAAAAAAAACCAAATCTGCCAACACAAAATTCCTATTCCATCAACTTTAAAAAAAGTTCCAGATCCGTCAACAACAAAAATCCAAATGCGGCAACAAAAAATTCCTAATTCTCGAACATACAAATTCCAAATCCACCAATCCAATAAAAATCCTCTAACAAGAATAGAGCAAATCCACCAACAAAAAAATCCAAATCCACCAATAATTTGGTGGATTCATTCTAAAATTCCAAATCTTAAGAGTGACATGAGAAGGGCTGACCAGAGTACAGTGGTACCTCACTCCTGGTGGAGGAGGTTGGCAGGAAGGCTTGTAATATACTTGCTTTCCTTTACAGTGGTAATGCAACAAATACATTAGTAATATTTGAATTCTTTTATTTTCCAGTTTCGACATGAAGATTTTACCAATGTACAACTTTACCAAGCAGTTGTATTTATTTGTATTAATCCAATTATATGTGAACAAAATAAAATACATTACCAGTATTGAAGACATGTGTGTGTCAGGGTGGGTGTGGACCTGGATGTGGGCGTGGAGAAGCTGGCAGTGCTGGGGCGTGTGGTGGTGACAGCTACATTGGACATGGAGGCACCCTTCCCACACCTCACCCGCCTGGCCCTCTCCTTCACTGAGAAGCCCCAAGTGTGGTTCAGTGTCAGGATCCTCAAGGTCAGTCCTCCTCCTCCTCCAACCCCTCTCACTTCTATAACCCCTCTCACTCCTACAACCGCTCCTGGGAGTCTTACAACCTTATATTACACCCCCTGCATCTGGTTTACTTGACCCTACAACCTATTCCCACAGCTTTACAACTTATCCATTCAGCTTACAACCTATCCTTTTAGCTCGACAACATGGGAGAGAACCAACTGTGTTAAGAAAGTCGTGCCTAACAAACTTGATTCAGTTTTATGACAGTTACTAAAATAAGGCTGGAGAGACCTATCCTTGGTCTAATTATCTGTCTCCTGGACCCTTCAATTTCCTTAGCTCTAATGCTTTTTCCATGACTATCCCCTAAGCCCAATAACATCTATTGAGCCATATAACATATTCCCTTTAACATATAACCTATTCCAACAACCATGCAACCTAACCCTTGAGCTTTGGAAGCTATCCACTTCCACTAAAAATTCTGTAACTTTGAGCTGCACAACCTGTTCCTGAGTCCTACAAGTTATCTTATGCCTTATTTCATTATGTTTACTTCTTATCACTGATACTAAATGTCCACTCGCTTTTCTGACCAATATATGTAATGTATTTTATACTATTCATATATCTTGACCTCTGGTAACCATTTCTTTCAAACTTCACCTCTGACCTATGTTAACATTTCATATTTTCTTAATTTTTATCCTATTCTGCAAAAAGGTTTTCTGATATGTTGTTGATCTTTGGAGTGTATTAACCTTCAGCAACCCACATTGATCTCTTGACTTTATTTGACTGAGGTTACCAGGTGACTCCTTGACCTTCCTTAAATTATTCTGTCTTGATAACCTTAACTGTTCCATCACTTTTGGCATCATCTGAACATCTTGAGCTATCACCTATCACTGTCCCTCACTGATTTTTGTTTACCTGTTCCATCCTTATGACCTTTCCTGGTCCTGACTTTGTACCCCTGAAATTAAACCTCTACTCTATATTGACTGCTTTTTGCCTGACCCGGAACTATATCTGTTCTTGTTGACTTCTGAGCTCTATACCTTAATGACCTCCCTGAGCCCCTGGCTGTATCTTGATGACCTCCTTATACCCTGTCTCTATCTCTATATACCCAGACAGGCAAAATAAGATACATGAGTAACTGCTTACTAGATATCACCTACACTCATAAAACCTATTTCCACAATGCTTATGGTAAAAAGATGAAACGTAGGTAGTAAAAGTTAAGTGAAGCCAATAAAGAGCAGAGCCATGAAGAGTGATAGTGGTTATAACAGTTACATAAGAGCATGTTAAACCTTAGGCATGCAATAGGTACATATTAATCTTATACAGATTATGTCAGAACAAATTAATATTGTTATCTTATTATGTTCTAAAGTGAATTGTGTCATGGCCTATGTCCTTTACCCCCTCACATAATCCCCTCTCTTCCGTTTCATCTTTCACAGCTTCTTTTGTCCAAGGCAACAATTCCTCACAAGTCTTAACCCCTCCCCATCATCTACTGTACACTAACTCTTCAGCCCCAACTGAGACTGGTTTCCTCTCTGGCGGCAGGCAGTTCAGATGATGGAGGTACCAGTGCTCAAGACATGGCTCCACTCGCTCGTTATGGATGCTCTCTCCACAGCCTGGGTTGACCCAGGTCAGTTGGAGATCAACATCCACTCAACAGATGTCATCGTGCCAGAGACTCGCCCTGGAGACACGCTGGCTCAGGGTGTCCTTACTGTCATTCTGTGGACGATTAAGGCAACCACAGGTTAGTGACTGGGAGGGTACAGTTATGGGTGGTCTAGTTGATGGGTGGCCTAGTTGATGGCTGGTATAGTTATGAGTGATTTTTCTTGATTTTTATAGATGATGGGTGGGCTAACTGATGGGTGGTCTAGTTGATGGGTGGCCTAGTTGATGGGTGGTCTAGATGATGGCTGGTCTAGATGATGGCTGGTATAATTATGAGTGATTTTTCTTGATTTGTATAGATGATGGGTGGGCTAGCTGATGGTGGTATAGTTATGGGTGATAAGTGAATAAACTAGTGAGCAGTTGATGAGTAGTCATGCATATTAGGTGGATATTTGGTTGGTAATATATCATGGGATGCTGTTCCAGTAATTCCTCTTGTGACTCCCTGCTAGCAGGGTATTTGCCTAAAAATACATTCTTTCTTAACTTGAATGTTTATAAATTTTTATATTCTGTGTAGTTTAGGTGCTTGGCTTTGACTCCCTATATATGTGTGTAGAATTCTTCCAGTATTAGTTATAGGTGTAGCTGAGGATATGATTGACTATGACTCCTTCATATGCTACAGGTGTAGGTGTAAATAAGGACAAGGGGGATGACTATGACCTCTCCTTGTGTTGCAGGTGTAGGTATAGATGAGGACAAATGGGTGGTGGTAATGGTGGATGGACAGCAGCATGTGACGCCAGCCATTACAACACCTCGCTGGCAGGAGGCATGCAGCTTCCTGGTGAGCTCTTCACCAAATCACCATAATCTAGTTCTCAAAGTCAAAACGAAGAGGCTCATAACTACCACTCTCACGCAGTTCGACTTGCCTCTCAGTCAGTATGGTCTTGACAACTGTAGAGTGTGAGTACTAACACCTGTGTGGCTCCTCTGCTTAGCTTATGTACTACTTACCTGCTTTACAATTCAATTAATTCTAGTACATACTTTAAACACCAGCACACTTGGTTATATTATTATATTGCACTGTAACTAGTTTTAACAAATAATTAATTTTATAATTTTTCCCATATATTTCCATATAGACATGTAGTGATTACATATCTAGTAATCATTATCACACTCACAGACAGTATATCTAGAATCAAAATACTTTGAGTTTTAAACATAATAGTATGAATTGAGTGCACAGGCAGTGCATTTGAGTGGTAAATACACAGACGAGTTAAATGCTTCCTATTCCTGCCAGGGTGACTAATGATAGGTGGGAAAACATGTCCAGTGTGAGGGTCGTGTGGGGGAGGGAAACTTTTCTAAGAGAGGAAATTTTCGAGGCAAACTCCATATACAAAATCACTTACACAATGTAAATATGATAAGAGCCATGGGGCTGGGAATGCATCACACCAAGCAATTAGTAGTTGAGGCAGGGATCTGGAGCTGGAGCATGATATTGATAAATGTAAGTGAGTACTATATACTTGAATGCTTTGCAATGATAGTACCAATGCATAGCGAACAGCTACTAAATGCTCGTTACATTATCGTACACTTAGCACAGTATAATTTAAGCATGTTAGCCTGTGGCTAACTTGCTTAAATCTGGGATTTAATTTATCCCCCATTAAATGATATTTGCATATCATTTAATAAGAGAGAAATCATATCCCCCCTCATTAAATGATATGCTAATAGGATATGATCTTGCAGCCTAGGCCTACAAAACAATGTGAACCTAGTATGCAACATCCTTTTTGCNCGTGGTCAAATCATTTAGGCAACATCGCGCTGTAGGACTGGTATGGCGCCTTTAATTTAATTAATGGTTGTGTGGTTACGGCCAAGCGTAATTAGTCATCAGTAGGTTTGTGAGCAACAACTCCTCAGACAGCTTATCACTGAGCAGTAAGCAACAACAATATCAACAAAATAACATATATCAATATAATTTGTCTGATAACCAGTAGATGGTTAAAAAATGGCAGTCTCTAGATGCATGACATTTTTCAGCCCCATTTATTGTGTACACTAACAATCACATATTCACGAGTCTTAAAACAATGTACGAAATATATAATTCCCTTTTTTTAAGTATTTCAAAATACCGTTTTTGACAGAATCGCTCAATTATTTCATGTTGTTGGACATATTCTACTAAAGGGACTGTGTGTAGACGACTTTGAAGAATATCAGGGTCAGCTGGAAATTGTAAACAAACAAAATGAGATATTTCTTACCGTTTGTACCTTCTTGTATATAAATATATAGATGAATACAAAATAATAGAGGCAGGCTGGCCGCGCACACGGAGGATGGAGCTCAGGGGCCAGATTCACGAAAGCACTTACGCAAGCACTTACGAACCTGTACAGCTTTTCTCAATCTTTGGCGGCCTTGTTTCCAATTATTAAACAGTTAATGAGCTCCGAAGCACCAGGAGGCTGTTTATAACAATAACAACAGTTGAATGGGAAGTTTTCATGCTTGTAAACTGTTTAATAAATATAACCAAAGCCGTCAAAGATTGAGGAAAGATGTACGTGTTCGTAAGTACTTGCGTAAGGGCTTTCGTGAATCTGGCGCCAGTCCGTTGCGGTGTGTGTTATCAGGTTAACCCCGAGAGTGCCACGCTGATAAGAACCTATTGACTCTCTCCACTTGGCAACTGGAAGTGCTCCAGGTCTCTCTGGCCTCCTTCTCAACACACCTGCCTCATAATTATTCATTGAGTATTTGTGAGTTATTATTTAATTAACAGTGATTACTTAGCTGTTCTGACGTAGAATTGTAAGCCTTTGTTGTCCAGACGTAACGACGCTTGTTGAGCGCCTCCAGGTACACATTGTTGAAGGTGATCCGTGCGGGTGTTAGGCCTCGTTTCATAATAGGTGACATTGCTGATGGTAAAGTTGAACATGTAAAAAGCGGCCAAGAGGTCATACATCCATCCATATATGATCCAGGACGGACCGAAACGTCGTCATCCCTTCACTTTCTAGTGTGTGGTTTGGTCAATATTTATCAGCCACGTTATTGTGACGCCTCGTGTGCAAGTAAGTAATTATCAAGAGAAGGCGCCGAGCCTGGGAGACTATGAGGCCCCATCATATTTACCGCCCCAGGGTACTCAGAAGGCGCTAAATATCACAAAGGATGCCAACACTAGACCAAAAGCGAACAAGGCAAACCATTGGATAAATTTAGATTTAGGAAAGACTTGGGAAAATACTGGTTCGGTAACAGGGTTGTTGATTTGTGGAACCAATTACTGCGTAACATGGTGGTGGTGGGGTCCCTCGATTGTTTCAAGCGAGGGTTGGACATGTATATGAGTGGGATTGGGTGGTTATAGATAGGAGCTGCCTCGTATGGGCCAATAGGCCTTCTGCAGTTACCTTTGTTCTTATGTTCTTATATGAAAGGTGCCTGATAACCCCAAGCACCACCGTGCCAAACATTCAAGACTGCAGCATCCTAGTCTAAAAGATTATGCGAGTTTTAGTGAGATTAATCGTCTTCTGTGCTGACTGCGTTATTGATTCCATCAGCACCTCTCTGCAGGAAGTGTCTTGCCTACACTTGATTTCTCATGACTGTCCTTCAAGCTTGGTAAATTTGAAGTCCATTATGACGCTGATGCACTCGAGTGTCTTGGCCAATATTTACCCAGGAACTCTTCTTCTTTTTATTTGTTTTTACCTCTGCAAGGTTTAACATGGAAGGTGAGCTTTAATGCCGTGCATAACTTTTGTGTTGTCCTTTAAATTGAGGCTACAGGCTGAGCAAACTCGGGACGGAAATGCAAACTTTGAACTGCATGGAGAGAGAGAGAGAGAGAGAGAGAGAGAGAGAGAGAGAGAGAGAGAGAGAGAGAGAGAGAGAGAGAGAGACAGGGAGGGAGGGAGTAGTAATTATGTAACCAAGACACCAAGCCGGGAAGACCACTTAGCATTAAACAACCGATCACAATTCAGCAGTATATACCATCCAGCTGTCACATTAAAATAAGAAATAGCTATGGGAGGAAAATATTTTACCTCAAATTTAGAACTAATTTATCCATTGACACACCTTTTCTATTTATTTTGTTAATGTAATTACCACATTGCACTGATGTACTACATAATTCTAATTTAAAATACAAATATATTTGATAGATGTAACGATAGACTGAAGACCACGCAAGAAAAGTGAATATATCCTCTTAAAATTTGGCATGAACAGAAATTTGTGAAAGTCAGTTAATCTTAAGGATTACCAGTAATAAACCCCTGGGATTGTTATTGTCTTTTCCTGCCAAGAGTTAATGATGGAACCCTGGAAGTTGTCAAGCCTAGCGTGATTATGGCGCCCTGGCGGTCTTGTTGACACAGTGGCCCCCCCCCTCCCTCTCTGGCTGGGGTGTGGGGGCAGTTGTGTGCGACCCCTCACACACCCGGCCTCTCTTACTGGTGTGTGGGGTCACTTGTGACGGACCCCCACACACCCGGCCTCTCTTACTGGTGTGTGGGGTCACTTGTGACGGACCCCCACATACCCGGCCTCTCTTGCTGGTGTGTTGGGTCACTTGTGACGGACCCCCACACACTCGGCATCTCTTACTGGTGTGTGGGGTCTGTTGTGACGGACCCACACACACACACACCGGCCCCTTGACAGTTGACTCGGGACCAAAGAGACAAAGCTCAACCTCCGCAAGCACAAATAAGTGAGTACACACACACACACACACACACACACACACACACACAACACACACACACACACACACACACACACACACACACACACACACACACACACACACACACACATTCTGTGTCTGTTTCCCTTTCCTTTCTATCTTTTATTGTTTTGACTAAGAATAGGGTTAATTAAGAATGCTATTGAGGTCCTAATAAAACTGCTGTTATAGAGCTGTTAACCTACATCAGCTCATCTAAACCCTTACCCTAAAAACTTACTTTTAATCACCTTATTATTAATTATTCGTTAGTAATAAACAATTCCACTTTATTAAAACACGTTTCGCTTCGTATTTGTTTGGAAAACTTGTTATACTGTAAAAATAATGCCATTTAAGTGTCATTTCAGCTTGATGCTAGAGATGCGCAGGTCAGCTTGATAAATGATAATAAACGCCCAACAAAAAGTGACGAACGCCGAACAAAAAAGTCCCTGCTGTCAACCTAAATGTTTCAAATTATGTTTACATACATGCACGTATTGATTTAGCCAAACGTGCTACTATAATTTGAAGCCAACATGCAAGTGTTTTGTGGCACTGTCCCAGCAGTCGTACACTCGGTCCCGGGTTCGTGTCTTGCTCTATACATAGAGCCTTTCTTGGCCACGAGAACTTATGCATGTTTTATTGCTATGTGATATTTCACCCGGCTTTCAAGCCCTTACGGCACGAAAACTACCCGGAACTACTCATCCGGCAACCCGTCCTCAAACCAAATTCATTCCATGCAGCGGTCGACCCCAAAGACGCATTCGTCAATTTTAACATGCTGTTCATTCAAAACATGAATTTTCTCAAATATAAATTAATATAATTAATATTATTATATATTAGCATGTTGTGCACATTTAGGCATTGGTTAGGTCTAGGCATTGGTTAAGCAGTCTCCGTGGTGTAGTGGTAAGACACTCGCCTGGCGTTCCGCGAGCGCTATGTCATGGGTTCGTATCCTGGCCGGGGAGGATTTACTGGGCGCAATTCCTTAACTGTAGCCTCTGTTTAACGCAACAGTAAAATGTGTACTTGGATGAAAAAACGATTCTTCGCGGCAGGGGATCGTATTCCAGGGACCTGCCCGAAACGCTACGCGTACTAGTGGCTGTACAAGAATGTAACAACTCTTGTATATATCTCAAAAAAAAAAAAAAAAAAAAAAAAAAAAAGGTTAGGTGTTTAGGGTCTGTTGGCGATTATTTATATTTGTAGTGCGTGGGTGAAGCATTTACAGCGCTGCTGTTGAAACAAAAGTCGTCAGTGAAGCACTTTTTTCCGGAAGTGTTCGGACGTCATTAGTTGTGAGTCGTGTGTAAACAGTTTTTCATTCATAAACAGGGGGGGGAGTAGTCTTTCTGATATAATGGCATTTGCTAAATGTTTCCATTTTAGGCGACGTAATTGAAGTCAATGAGCAAAATGTTGTTTGGGGCCGGATTTGTAAGGTTTTCTAAATAGTATTTTAAGATTGAATTCAGAAACTATCTGAATAAATATTAGTTTGGGAACAGGGTTGTTGATCTATGGAACATTTTACCGGGTAACATAACACAAGTGAAATGTTTCAAACGAGGGTTATGCATATATGTGAATGAGTTTAGTTGGATATAAAAAGAACCTGTTTCGCATTGACCAATAAGACTGTAGTTTCCTTTATTCTTATATTTAAATGTTCTTATTATGTTCTTTTAAATGATCTTGTAGACTGACCACATTTTTACAATGGGTTCAACATATTGTGCGGAAGCCTGTAAATGTCTAATAACTGCCCACATGTGCCAATGGGAAGCTTGTTGTCATAACAGTAACTTTCAACAATGGGTTATGTCTTCGTTCATGTTTATAAATACGGCAATAATTTGCATGCAATATGCGTGCGCATGTTTACAACGGCAGCAATGTTTATCAATTTTGAAATATAATCATCCGTTGTTTACATCTTGCGACTGCTGACACGTAATGAATATCGGTATATTATTTACACGAATCTCGTCATCAATTTCCAGACGTGAAAAAAGTAAGTTTCTTATGTGTAAGCCGTTTGAAGATGGGCTGTTGTGCTTTTGTTTTGGCGGCTGCATGAGTAACGATAGTGGTGGTGGTGTCTGTACGATCACTGCACCGATTGTGGTGATGGTGGTGGGCCAACATGAGCACTGATTGTGGTGATGGTGGTGGGCCAACATGAGCACCGATTGTGGTGATGGTGGTGGGCCAACATGAGCACTGATTGTGGTGATGGTGGTGGGCCAACATGAGCACTGATTGTGGTGATGGTGGTGGGCCAACATGAGCACTGATTGTGGTGATGGTGGTGGGCCAACATGAGCACTGATTGTGGTGATGGTGGTGGGCCAACATGAGCACCGATTGTGGTGATGGTGGTGGGCCAACATGAGCACTGATTGTGGTGATGGTGGTGGGCCAACATGAGCACTGATTGTGGTGATGGTGGTGGGCCAACATGAGCACTGATTGTGGTGATGGTGGTGGGCCAACATGAGCACTGATTGTGGTGATGGTGGTGGGCCAACATGAGCACTGATTGTGGTGATGGTGGTGGGCCAACATGAGCACCGATTGTGGTGATGGTGGTGGGCCAACATGAGCACCGATTGTGGTGATGGTGGTGGGCCAACACGAGCACCGATTGTGGTGATGGTGGTGGGCCAACATGAGCACCGATTGTGGTGATGGTGGTGGGCCAACATGAGCACTGATTGTGGTGATGGTGGTGGGCCAACATGAGCACCGATTGTGGTGATGGTGGTGGGCCAACACGAGCAACGATTGTCTTGATGGGCCAACATTGGCCAGGATTACTTGGTGGTGTTAATACTTTAAATATAAATTAATATTATTTTATGTTATGTTCAAGTTCAAGTATGTTTGAGACAAGAAAAATTACATCTCAAAGGGATAGCGTAGCTTAGGCTATTTCTACCCCCCCCCCCCAATTTTTTTTACCCCTTTCTTTATTTACGTCTTGCCAGATTTCCTTCAAGTTTCTGTTGCTCCCAACTTTCTCTGCAAACTCCTGCCAATACTTGCTCCTAATTTCCTTTCTTTTCTCCCCACACAGCCTAGCAACTGCCAGTAAAGTATTCTTCCCTTCCTCAGTCCCGCCATTCCTATTCCAATCCCTGTGAGCTCTCCTCATTGTGAATGTCTACCCCTTCAGCATCTCGTCATGTGTATAATTTTATTTTCTGGTGGGATTTTTTTATACAATATGTTTTCCAGTTCAATGTTGCATTAAATACATCTACCTCCTTAATTAGATATTCATAAAATGTTTCTGCCGAAACTGGCTTATAAGTATCCTACCAAGACTTCATATGACCAACAAGATCCCTTAATTCTCCCCTCATTAAACTCTAACCTTTTCCTCTGAAGGCAGGCATGCTTTTTATCTAGTTTAAGCTGTATTTGTAATGCAAAATGATCACTTAGCATTTCATCCACAGTAAGATTTATGTTATGATGCCGTGGATAGCTGGGCCTAGGTTAGGTTTGACTAGTTGTTTTGTTTCCGCTTGCAGTCATGTATATTCAGTACTGTATATGCATTAGTATTTCAATAGGTGCGCTTTCGAACACTGGAAGTTATAGAAGAACTTTTAAATAAAAGTTGTATCATAATCCTCCAAGATATATATATACGCAGCCTTAATATTTCTCCAGAGGTTGATGAACTTTTATGTCCATCAAATGTTTCCATTATAGGTGACGTAATTGACTTTAATTGTTGAAGTCAACGGACAAGATGTTGTTTGGGGCTGGATTTGTGAGGTTTTCTAAACCAAATCCAACCTACACTTTGACGCATAAGAACAAAACCCCAGACTTATCATTCGCAAGAGTTAGACAGGATCCATTACACAGGATGACTTTTTCTATTGAGTATTAAACAAACGATATATTCTCAGACAGGACTTAATATTATTATACACAGGAGTAGAATAAGTCACAATAACTTGGCAGAGAGAACTGTCTCATTTTGTTGACAGTTGGGTGTTTAAGAGGCATATATATATATATATGACTATCTTCCTAAGGTTTCCTTACGGGCTATTCATGCCCGTGCCACCGTTTGGCTGGCTTAATCTATATACTCAATCAATCAATCAATCAGGTTCCCGGACGTGGGCGGACGAATGTTGTGGCGGGGAGGCGGACCTGCCAGACGACACGCCCACCGGCTCCACCCACCCACTCTACGCCGCCCACGCCGCCCGCTCCACCGCCCGCAAATCAAGGGACCACCGCCCCTCCGCCACCCTCGATAATGACATTCAGGAGCTGCTGGTCAGGAACTCTAAGGTTGGTACTGTGTAAACTCTTAGTTACGTACTGTCATTTGTGAGGGGTAAACTGTTACGTGTGTGTGTGTGTGTGTGTGTGTGTGTGTGTGTGTGTGTGTGTGTGTATACTGTTACTTGTGTGTCCAACCACTTGGGCTCGACGGTAGAGCGACGGTCTCGCTTCATGCAGGTCGGCGTTCATTCCCCGACCGTCCAAGTGGTTGGGCACCATTCATTCTCCCCGTCCCATCCTTAAATCTTTATCCTGACCCCTTCAGAGTGCTATATAGTTGTGATGGCTTCGCTCTTTGTACTGTTACTTGTGTGTATACTGTCATTTGTGTATGTATACTGTCATTTGTGTGTATACTGTCATTTATGAATGTATACCGTTATATGTGTGTGTATGTTGTTAGTTGTGAGTATATACTGCTATGCTGAGGAAATTATGCAATGTTGCATCGAGAAATCTAATAAAAAAGCTAAAAAAACACTCAATACTGTTTTTGCTATTCATATATATATATATATATATATATATATATATATATATATATATATATATATATATATATATATATATATATATATTACTAATAAATTAGTATCTGCCTTCATATAAATAAGTATCTGCCTATCACATTATAATTGCAATAACAATATAAGTAAGAATAAGTGTGCATGACCAGCAGTACTGATATATATGATGGACCAAGCAGGCATAAATATATATAAGAGGAAAACTGGAGAAGTGTAACTGTTATTAATATTAGCAAGTGTTATACGTAGTGTGTAATAGGAGGCGTGCGCTTGTTTCAGTCAGCCAGCGGGGTGCTGGTGCTGCTGGTGGGCGTGGTAGTGGGGGCGTGGGTGCTGGGGGCGTGTGGTGCATCATGGGCGTGGCTCATGGTCAGTATGGGCGTGACCTGGGCGCTGGTCTCCGGCGCCCTGCAGCGAGCAGCCGAGGACGCCACCAGGTAGGTCCTCCTCTCTCCTCACTAAATGTAAACCATTCAAAAGTAATGATAATAATGAGTAATTCACTCATCGCCCCTCTCCTGTGCCAGGTAAGTCCACTACGGGCTATGCTACTTGGAACTTTTGGTTCCCAGTAGCGAATCTTAAACAACATGAGTAATTCTTATAATAATTCCCCCGTTGTCGGGGACAGGAAGTCTGTAGTTAGGCCAAGGTCTTTCTCTGTAACTAACTGACACTGT